>CM059322.1:13488278-13725380 GCA_030340685.1 Protosalanx chinensis | reverse complement strand
CTGTGTGTCCTTCTCCAGCTCTCTAAAGACCCCCAGGCTATAAATACACACAGCCTCCATGTCGCTCGCTGTTGATAGATCACAACTAATGGTGATAATCCTGTCCAGATGACAGCTTGTGTCATTCAGCTACGCTAGGGGTGTGTCTGTGTGTTGTGTGTGGGTCTGTGTGCGTCGGTATGTTTGCGTGGGGAGTTGTGTGTGATGTTTGTGCGTGACTGTGCCACTCTGTGGATTTGTGCGTGCACGTACGTGAGTCCGCGTGTGTTTGAGCGCGCGTCTGTGCGTGCGTCTGTGCGCGTGTGTGTTCACACGTAGCCCAGGACCGTTTCTGAGCGTGTAATCTGTGTACCAGGCGGGCCATGTGCTCCCTGTATTTACCTGGGGCTCACTTGCGTGTTCAATCATACATTTAGATATCCACAATGTGCTGACCATGTTATAATGTGCCTCATCTGACAGACTCTGCTGTGAATGATGGGCCTGAACACCTTCTGCGATCCTCCGACTCTCTCTTTCTCGCTCCCTCTTTTTACTCTCTTCATTCCCTCCGTCTCCTCCTCCATATTTCAGTCAGCCCGTCCCCCCCCCCTCCCCCCTCTGCCTGTCATTCAGAGCTCTCACAAGCTTCAACGATAACAAAGCTTTCATCGGGGGGAAATAAATTCCTTCTTCAATACATTTCTGGGCGTGTTTTTCCGAAAGGCTGCTGTCGTGAGGATTGCGTCCTGACGGCTCCTCAGAAAACACAGCGCCGAACAGCCGTCTGTCAGAGGAATGTTGGGGATAATTGCAGCAATCTGTTTCATTCTTTTTTCAGACAGAGGACTGTGCATTGGTAGTTTATTATTCAGAACAGTAAGAATGACACAACAGGAATATACAGGAATATCTACATACTGTATGTATTTATATACCCTCACAGCCTGACTTCACATATACATACATTTATATATATATGCACCTGGAAAAAGCCCCCACCTCACTTTGTGCTGCTAATTAATATGGGGAGCCAGACTGTGGGTTCATCCATATTCTCCTGGTGTTGCCGGATGGTGAGGGAGGTGGCTTGATGGAGCCTGGTTCTGGCAAAGTGAACAGATGTCCCATCTGAAACAAAATGTGAGACGAATGCAAATTGCCGCTGTTCTCTGTTGGCTCCGGCCCAGAGAGGCGGGCTGTTTTCTAAGCGCTGCCCAGAAGAAAGAGATCAAACGGCCCTACGTACTATATTTTTACGCCCTGTTTGGCTGTGACCCAAAAGTGACCAAAGTGAAACTGGCTTTTGAACTGTGGTCAACCTGTGGTCTGAAATGTGTCTTTGTGGAGGGGAGATGGAACTTAGAGAAAGCCATATAGGATAGGATACCACAGATAAGGTACTGTGGCCAAATCCCTTTAGGTTGTGCAGGCTTTTGCCCGGCGAGTTAAGGCAGTCAGGGTCTTGATGTCAGTCAAGC
Organism: Protosalanx chinensis; assembly: GCA_030340685.1. Classification (NCBI taxonomy): domain Eukaryota; kingdom Metazoa; phylum Chordata; class Actinopteri; order Osmeriformes; family Salangidae; genus Protosalanx; species Protosalanx chinensis. The sequence continues at coordinate 13,723,920 of CM059322.1, read as the reverse complement.
CCAGCTAGCATCCGTGTGTAGATATGGCTGAATGGATTTCCCTTTAGGATGGCGGAGCACGTCGCTCTCAGCTTGTTACAATTATAGCGACCAATCTGATTGCTTCTGAAGTACACCACATGCAATTAGTCCCTAGCAGTAGAGGAAGGCAACTTTCCTCAGAGTCAGCAGGCAGTCTGGTTATGATTGACAGCTGACTCTAGGAAACTCTCTGCAGCTCTCTCTCTCTCTCTCTCTGTCTTTTCCCCTGCCATGACTTCCTCTTCCTGTCACTCTCCATCCAGACACACCTCCCTCTGCGCTGTCACTTCTCCTGCGTCTCTCTCGTTCTGACGGCCTCTCTCTGGAGGAAGAGGAGGAGGGGGTGGAACTGGGGCTCCCAGATTGTGCCCCGGTAATGCCAGCCCTGCCCATCTGTCTGGCTGCGGAAGGGCATCAGGTCACCGTGGCAGCTTCAAACAGCCTGCCAGCGGAGTCCTGGGAGAGGGAGGGAAGGATGGAAGGATGAAGGGACTGAGACAGTAAGAGGTGAAGAGAAGGAGCAAGGGGGAGGGGGTGAGGGCGATGGGGCGAGGGTCGGTGAGAGAGAGAGGTGCGCCAGCCGATTAGCCGCAGATTTAGCCAGCCACCGGCCAGTCCATTGCGTTCAATCAGGGATGTTTTCCCAGCACACAAGCCCTGTGCGATCTCATCAGTCAATACCGACAACACGGGTGGCAACAGATGCCGTTACCGTCCGCCCGGGCCAATCGAAGCCCAGCGCCTCCGAATGAACAGACGCTCCCTGAGATGTCAGAGATGTTTCCAGAACGTAGCGGATGTCGCCCTGGTGTTATCGGAGGGTGCAGTACGGAGAGGAGTGAGCAGGAAGGGTGTTGGACTGAAGGACAACTGGAAAGCGGCGGGGGGGGGGGGGGGGGGGGGGGGGTTTGGGGAGTGCGGGGGCCGGGGGGCAGGGGGGCTGCGCTGGTCACCGGCAACGCCGAGCAGAGAGAGTGAAAGGGAGAAAGAGAGAGAGGTAGACCAGTGGGTGGAAGGAGAGACAAGAAAGAGAGCAGAGAAGGGGTGTGAAGAGGTCGAGGTGGTTGTTCTGTTTATTTTATTATCGCAGGTAAACAACCCTGACCAATGAAAGGCACCATTTCCCCCCGAGGGTCGGACCATTTCACTCCGAGGAGATTGAAGTGATTGGGGTACTTGAGCTGATTAGAATTCGCAAAGGTTTAGGTAGCTTCTTATGTGCGTTTTATATTCGATAGGGTAGCAATCAGACTCGTACTTGATTCCACTGAAGGGAAATATGACTATTTTCCCTCCATTCCTGCTCCTTCTATCCAGGGTGTTTTCAGACGTGTAGAGTGACCAAATTACAATCAGGAAGAAAACGCTCGCTCTCTCTCATTTCTGCTCCGCTACGCTCTCCCATCGCACGAGGCTGCATGCATTAGAGCTGCCGACCAATCACCCAGCAGCTTGTCCTGGGAGCTCGGCGAATGAGAGCGCGGAAGCAAGATTGAGGCTAGCAACCAGAGGAGCAGAATTGCAGGCTGCAGCAGCCAATCTCGACACCTTGCGAACACTCGCGCTCTGTGTGCGTGTGGCGTGTACGTGTTTGTCTTTCATACGTGTGCGCTCGCGCGTGTGTTTGTGAGTGCGTTAGCGTGTGTGTTCTGCTGCTTGAGTGATGCAGAAAGACCCCGGGAGAGAAGTATATGCCCTGGAGTGAGAACCCGTCACAGAATGAAACAGTGATTTTTGTTTTCCTCTGCTTGTGTTGGCCATGATAATTCCTCTGTTACTGAATTGAAAGCTTCGGGCTGGGAGCTGTTTGTGGTGTGATTATGGATCAATTTTACAATAAGAATAGAAGCTTTTCGACTGAGTATATTCGTTGAGATGTTGATTTATGGGTACGGGGCTTTTCATACGAACTGAAAAACAACTGTCCCACTTTGTAGGCAGGCACAGCCAAGTGGTGGATGAATCATTAAAGCAGTTTGGTTGGGTTGTGTCTGGGCAGGGGTGTCTGGGAACGTGATCAGAATCTTGATCTGAACTGAAAAAAAACAGACCGGCGCTCTCCTGAAGAGTTCTGAGGACACTTTCGACACCAAGGAACACAACGACAGGTGACGTGTTTCGAACCCAGACTAGTGGGACTGGAGTAGAAGTAGCTGTTTAAAAAACCCGACCCTATTTCAGGTCTGTGAGATTTAATATGAACACCAGTTGAGATCAGATCCTTTCAGGGTTCCAAACATTCCATCTGGAAGTTCTTGAAATCTAGGATTCGACCTTAAATTAATTTAAGTTTTTTACCAAACTTTTATTTCTTAGGTGAGATAGATGGCACCAGCGTAAACTGTGGTATCAAAGGCAGGGAGTCCCAGCGTATCAGTGTTACCCGAAACAGGAAGTACCAGTGTATAAGTGTCACACAGATAACGTGATCATTTCTGTTTGACTGTTTGTATTTGTGGAACCTCTTCTCCATGTCTAATCCCAGCCCTGCGCACAGAGCACCACCGGGCGAGCTCCCGGGCTCGGCTCATGAAGAGAAAAGACAGCTCTTTAACCGGAAACCTTCCGGGTCATTCTGTCGACGGGCCACCGTGGCCAGCGGCTCGTTGCCGCCTCAGCGCCTTGATGAGCGAGCTGTCAACGAAGCCCGGGCTCATTGTGTCCGACGAGACCGCGGCACGCAGACACTCGACAACAGGAATGCTGCCCTGGCATTTCGCGAGGGCAAAGATGAGCGCGGCGACCTGCCCCGCCAGGCGGACGCGGGGGGGAGGGGAGGGGAGGGGAGAGGGGGTGACTAATCAAACACACCCGCGGAGAGCTGATTGTGGTTATTATCAAGTCGGTGGTTGTGAATATCAGTTTTTTTTTCCAGCCTATTGTATGGAATTGTGGCAGCAGGGTGAAGACGCGTTCGCGAATTCATCTTTCGCTCGCTTTGCCTGATTTTTATCGTGCTGAACTGAATGGAGATCATCCCTAAGTGTGCCGCGCGCAGGATGGGATGTTCAAAATGTACACACGCTAAGCGCTGCACACATTTCAATTTGTACATACAGTTCTTCGCCCTATTAATATTTATGACTCATAATTGTTTAACTGTGGCATTTTGCCCACGGTCGTTGCCCATGGTTATTTACAGTGAAGGAGGGGGGAGGGGGGGGAGGGATGAAGCTGGAATGATTCTACATTCATACAGGATGTACTGGTCATGTTCCAAGTAGCGCACCGTTGCTGACATTTCCTCTGTGTAGTATTGCCCCAAAACATTCCCATTCTATTACTCCCTAGCCTGCATGAGCAGTTTCAACGCCACTGAACGCGTGTTGAGTCATTGCTCCCTAATCCGCCTCTCCAACGCAGAGACACACCCTGTTGTTCCCCGCTAAACGAGCCGTTTCTTTCTTCGTTTGTTTCCCGCCGACCCCTCCGCGTTGCGTAACGCTCGTGCATAATGTGTCACGCAGAGCTGCAGGGGCTCGGAGGCCCGGGCCGGGTTTGCGGCGACGAGACGCCCTTTTCTGTCGCCCGACCGTCGTACCGCCAGCATCCGGCTCTCACGTTCAGCACCATCTTGGCTCTGAATGGCAGGGTTGGGTTTGTTCTCTCTCTCTCTCTCTCTCTCTCCTCCTCCTGTGTGAGTGTGTTATTGTTGTTGTGGGGGGGGGGGGTGTAGAGGGGCAGCGAAGCGGCCTCCTTTTTTCTGGGTCTAATCCCTCTTAGCGAGAGAGCGATAAGCATGTTTTGACTTAGCCCAAATTTCTTGTTGTTTATGTTCCCCGTGCCAAAGCAGGAGTGTCCCTGTGGAGAGAGGAGGGGGGGGATAATCTGAGCGATGCTGGCTTGGCACAGCCAGCTGGAATCCAGAGCACCTTGCCCAGCCGCATGGATGACCAAACCATGAGCCCGCTTCTATTTTGACGATTTCCATCCTCGCTATTCCCACCGTACCTCTGTCCTTCCCCTCTCTCTCTCTCTTTTTCTCTCTGTCTCGTCCCTCTGCCTTCCTCCGCCCCTCCTCGTCTCTCACTTCATTCCCTCCCCCCCTCTCTCTTTTCTCGCCTCTGCGTAGCTTTTTTTCACAGATCTAAATCACAAATCGACTGTAGCTGTCAGAGCGGCTGGCTTTGTTGACATGAATTTCCTCTCCCTGTTGTAGAGCAGTGTGTATGCCTGTGTGGGTGTGTGTTTTGTGTGGAAGTGTGCGCGCGTGTGTGTTGATGTGTGTGGCTCTGCTCGGCCCCTCCATCTCCAGCCACTCTCCGTTTTGCCCACAGAGACCAATGATGAAGCCTGAGAAAGGAAGCGACAGCCAGTCTGCCTCCAAGGTGTGAAGGCAAAAGCTCTTAATCTGGCTGCAGCTCTCCCCCGGCAGAGCATCCTCACAGTGCTGCTGCTGCTGCTGGAAGGGGGGAGAGGGAAGATGTGTTGGTGTGGAGGTGGAGGTGCTGTTGATTAGGGCAGAAAAGTCACAGGCTTAGACTCTCAGAGGCTGGGATTCTTTTCCTCCTCCTCCTCCTCCTCCTGCTCTCTCCTCTTCCTCCTGCTCTCTTCTCTTCCTCCTCCTCCTCCTCCCTCCTCTTCCTCCTCCTCCTGCTCTCTCCTCCTCCTCCTCCTGCTCTCTCCTCCTCCTCCTCCTGCTCTCTCCTCCTCCTGTTCTCTCTTCCTCCTCTTCTTCCTGCTCTCTCCTGCTCTGGTTCAGGTGACAATTAAATGACTCAGCTGCATTGTTAAAAGCTACACCCTTTGTCAGGGACGACCCCTGTCCTTCATAGCACCTTCCTCTGACAGTATGGTAGAATGCTGTAGGACAGACCGGCGTCAAGGTCAAAGATGCATCCAGGCTTTCTCCTCCGCCGCGCTCTATTCCGATGAGAGGAACGCAAACGGAGTGGAAGAGCGCTCTCTGAATGTGGTGCCTGGCAACCACTGCTCAGCTGTTGCCATAATAACCGCCATGGGTGGATCTGAAGGCTGTTGTTACCAGGTACCAGGTGAGGGAGGGGGGGCTGTGCTTGGATGAGCCCTGATATAGTCAGCCGTGATGGGGAACAGGGATGAGGAGAGGTGTCACTGGATGGAATGTTTGAGGCTGTTATTTGTTGTCTGTCTGGCTGGCTGTTGTTTTTACACAATGGCCCCAGACCCATCTGGCACCTTCCAGTGAGGCGTGACTAAGCCAGGCTGGTGTTTAGAGACTGGTGTGTCTGTGCGGTGTGAGTGAGTGCATGAGTGTGTGTGTGTGTGTGTGTGTGTGCGTGCAGCATTAATGCACACCGTTGGTCATTCTGAAGCATAAGTGAGAATGTCAACATACTTTACCATCAGCTGATTTCTCAGTGTCCCAAAGTTCCCTGATCCAGAAACGAGGGACGACAACAAGCAGGACCCGAACAGCAGCACTCAGAGAAAGAGGAACACGAGTTGGTTTATGTACACAGGAAGTCGTTTCTCAAAGACCAACAGTGGAGCGCAGTCAGCTTCCAGACGAGTCAATCTGTCCAGATAATGATGACCTTGAATGGACCTACTTCACTGTTTGCCAACAGAGTGATCTGCTACTGATCATGCAAATACACCACAGTAAACATCGGTCTCTGAATCTCTTATTCTGTCTCTCTCTCTCTCTCTCCCTCTCTCCCCCTTCTCTCTCTCTCTCTCTCTCTCTCCCTCTCTCTGTCTCTCTCTTCCTCGCTCTCTCTCTCTCTCTCTCTCTGTCTCTCTCTCTTCCTCGCTCTCTTCTCTCCTTCTCTCTCTCTCTCTCTGTCTCTCTCTCTTCCTTCGCTCTCTCTCTCTCTCCTTCTCTCTTCCTCGCTCTCTCTCTCTCTCTCTCTCTCTCTCTCACTCTCTCTCTCTCTCTCTCTCTCTCTCTCTCTCTCTCTCTCTCTCTCTCTCTCTCTCCAGTCAGATAATGGCTGCAGTATCACATGCCACACCACGGTGGCCCAGCCAATCAGAGTGTAGTGGAGCTGAGCTGAGTCGAGAGGGGGATTCTTACTGATGAGGCAGTAATTAGTGCAGCTTTCTCCCGAGGGAGCGGAGGGAAGACTTCACACATCCTGACAGACTCTCTCTTAACGTCTCTCCTCTCCCCAAAACCTTCATCATTACCACGCAGGCCACCCTCCCTTGCCTCACTCCCTCCTTCCACCAGAGCCATCACGGAGGGACCTGGTGTGTGTGTGTGTGTGTGTGTATGTGTGTGTGTGCGCCCAAGCCTTTGTTTCATCTTGTTGAGAGAACTACTGTGCTTTTCTCAGGGGTTTCCTCAGGAAAGTTATTTCAATTGAATATGCAAATGTTTTTGGTTTAACATTAACGTTTTGGTGATGAGAACTTGAGTTAGGTTCCACACTGTTTGTGTTATGGTCTGTCTGGGCTTCTCAATCCTTGTTTACACCTATAGATTACTTATCGGCCCTACGATGATTGACAGCGTCTCCATGGAGAGTTTAACGTTTTCATTATCGAACGGCAGCTACCGTAGGTCATGTAAAAGCTCTCTCTTGTAAGTCGCTTTGGATAAATGTAAATGTGACCTGAGGATGGTCTTCTATTTCTCTTCCCGCCCTGCTTGTTGTGTTGACTTGTTTTTGACAACCTTGAGGAAAGATCTCTCTCAGAAGCACTGTGACCTTCGTTAATTGGCTTGCTGGATAAGACGAAAGGTCACAAGCTGGTTAAGACCCAACCTTCTTACATAAGTGGTCTTCTTCACCTCATGACATTGGTCGTCGTGACCTCTTCTTAGACAGTGTTATATCAAGAAGAGAGCGGTCTAACCAGCTTAGCTAGCTTAGCGCACCATCCATTAGCTCATGACTGTATTGTGGGAAGAAGTTTAAAGCCAGTAGAAATACTAGATAAATTCCCTTCTAAAACATGGCGTGGAAATGTTATTGGTTCGTGGTTTCAGTGTCATCGTCTGTGTCAAAGGAAGACGGAGTCTGACACAGCCTCTGTACCTAAATCTCATTACTCTGACCCTGCTTTGTCTGAACCAATCACAGCCATGCATCACATTACGCATATTGCGTTACAGTGCATATAATTGCAAGCGAAGATTTGGAACTCGTTCGTAAAGTTGTGTGTTGTTGGCTCGTTTCGTCCAATCAGGCTGAAGAAGAAGTCCCAGTCGGTGGACATCACCAGCCAGGGCTTCTCTCCGACGCTGAAGCCGGCCTCGCCCCTCAACAGGACGGCGCCCCCTGTCGCCAAGACGACCACGTTTGCGGTGGAAGAGCACAACGCCAACAACTCCCAGAAACGGGGTCCGCGCTGCGCGGAGCTGAAGAGAGGATACACCATAGGTAAGAGGAGTGTCGTGTCTGGTGTGTGTGTGTGTAGGTGTTCGTAGGGGGGGGGGGGTATTTGTGGGTACCTGCAAGTGCGAGAGAATTTGGGTCTCGTGTGTACGAATTCTCTTCGTCAACGCTGACATGGTATGGCGAAAGCAGAATCTTCCAGCACGTTCTTTGCGGACACAGGGATTACTGGCAGGGCTGGAACTGCCTACAGCATGTAAATCCATGCAGGGCTAAGATCCGCTGCTTCAGGTCCGCAGAGTCAGGGATTCCGGCCAGCGCCTCGGCGGTGGAAGGTGAGGGAGGTCGGCGAGGGTCATGTCCCTTCAGGCCTGGCGCATCGATCAGGTGACTCCTGGTCAGAGCTGGATGTCAACCATGGACCTGCGTTAGAGAGAGAGTGAGTCAGCGTTTTCTGGAATATTCTACGGGGTCGTATCCTATTGATGAGGCCTCGCTGAGAAAGATGGAGTGAACGGATCCATCGGTCAAGAGTCAATGGAGGAGAAGAATATAAATAGATCAATAACTTAGTTAATACGCTGTGAATTTGGGAACCTGGGGTGAATGAGCGTCAAATGTCTTCAGACGGAACGCCTGTTATGTCCAGCATTGCTTCATAAACAAAGTGTCCATTTAAAAGGATTGTGGTGTAACACTGTGTGAGTCTATAGAAAGACTGCACGACCAGAGTTGTCCTAACTAGACAGTGATAAGTGACTGTTCCTCTTTATGAACTCCTATCTTGATCGGCTAAGTAATCCCAGCCCTGGAGCAGCTAACCCAACCAATGGGGATCCTACCCAGCCAGATAATGCTAATTTATTCTAATGGCAGAGTGATGATGTCGCAGGCTGCATGCTGCGCTGTCTCCGAGACATCAGACAGAGACGTCATTAAAAACCATGAAGCAGGGCCCCGGCAGACGTGCCTGAACAACCAGCCAATCAGAGCTCCCGCCAGGCTTTAACGGCAGTTTTCACCGTGTTTGATTGGAGGATGAATCTGTTGGTAGGGGTGCGAGCGTTCGGTTCTCAGGGGTGACTTTCAGACAGCGTGTGTGTTCCAGACAGCGTGTGTTCCAGACAGGGTGTGTACCAGACAGCGTGTGTTCCAGACAGACAGACAGAAAGCAGGAAAATGAAACCTCAGGGCTGGAGGTGGAGAGAAGAATAATGACAGGACAAGACGAGAGTGGGGAGACAGACAGAGGAGTGCGCGTGAAGGGAGGGGGAGCGTGTTCGTGCTTGTGTGAGTGGAACAGTGTGGACCTTTGGGGGTCCAGCCTCCCGGAGAAGAGAGCATCTCTATCTAGACAGAGGCTGGCAGACCTGCCAGACCACGTTCAGCCTCGGAGCTCAGAGGCTCCCTGTAGGATCCCTGCTGAGAGGCGTTCTTCCTGCTTCCTGTCTCACCAGGGGTTCTTCCTGTCTCAGCATGGTCCCCGACACGCCAGTGCCACGGCTCACGCTATGCGCACACGCGCTCACTCGCACGCACACGCGTGTTCGCACGCTCAAACACGCACACGGGATCCTACCCTGGCTCGCAACATGCACGCACACACACACACAAACACACACACACAGCAGGAAGCCTCTGTAGCTAATAGTTTCTGAATGCTTTGTTGTTCACCTTCTCCGCTCCCCTTTTCTCCCCCCCCTCCCCTCTCCTTCCACCTTTACCTCCACTCTTCTTCTCCGCTCCCCTTTTCTCCCCCCCCTCCCCTCTCCTTCCACCTTTACCTCCCCTCTCCTTTCCTTTTCACGTCCCCTCATTCCTCCTTCCTTGTCCTCTCGGTCTGTATCCATATTCCTAATGCCTTTTCCGTGTTTCTGACCTTTGTGAGTGCGGACGTGTGTGAGAGGTTGAGCGTGTATGCAAGTGTGTGTACGGGGGGGGGGGGGGGGGGGGGGGGGGGGCGTCTCAAGCGCAGGCAAGTAATACCCATATGTACCTTGCTCTTGCCATTGAATTGGAGGTTTTATCATTCAGTCGGGATCGTCTTAGCAGAGAAGGACAGAGAGGAGTGCAGAGGACACGCTCCAAAGACTCTCGGACAGCGAGGAATTCATCAGGTTCATATCGCCAGCATGGCTAGTTCAAGCACCAACCCTGAACTGAGGAGGAGACTTTGGGGGGAGGGGGTCCATGCGTTGTTGTTTACAGTGTGTTCTCCGTGTTGCTGGTGTGATGTCTCATTGCGTTGCCCCCCCGGTACCCCTGGGGGCGGGGGGCGTATTCATGATGCTGTTTTTATGATCATATTGTTTTCGTGCTGCGTTTGGAACATCACAGGGCTCACCTTGTGCTCAGAGATTTCAAGTCACGTGTGGATTTTCCTACATTGCTGGGTGCTAACCATCGAGGGGGCTGAAATGTAAGATGGCCGGGGGGTGGTGGTGGGGGGGGGGTATCATCCCAGGTGGCACCATGCTCTTGTTTACGCTTACTAACCGTTGCCACGGGCTGCAATTATCGCGCGCCGACGGAACAGCCATCCTCCCTGCGACGTGAAACATTAAGGTCTGACGCTGGACAGAATGTTTCAGGTTTTCTGGTTCAGATTCTGCTGCTGATTGAAATTGGAGGAGAGCAACGCAACTGCTTTATTGTCAACAGCGAACCTCCTGTCGAAACGCTCCATTCTCCCTCGTCCCTGTCGCTCACCACCAGGAAGTTTGGAAACCAGCTATCAGAGGAAGCCGCTGGAGAGTTTTGAGACGCGTCCCAAAGGGGCGGGCCTCCATAGCGCGTGTACCAGGCCTTATCCCTCTCACCCAGACAGAACGGGAAAAACTATCTGTTACACACCAGCAGTGAGCACCCCAATCCCAACCGACCCCCCCACCCCCCGCCCCCCTTTCCTGCCACCGCACTGCTCATGCCAGCCAAGCTGCCTGAGGGCCTGTGTGTGTGTGTGTTCTAAGATAAACAGGCCACTGCCTGGTCGACACGGCATTCTGGGGCTGGGAAGCGCCACACTGGTAGAGAAGCTCTCTCCTCTTGTTTTCGTCCACTTTTTCCCTCTCGCTTTGCTTTCCTGCATGTTTATCCTGCCTCAAGCCCATCCCACCACCCCCTCCATCCACCCACCCCCCTCCATCCACCCACCCCCTCCATCCCACCACCCCCTCCATCCACCCACCCCCTCCACCCCCCCACCCCCTCCACCCCCCCACCCCCCTCCACCCCCCCACCCACCCACTCCACCAAACGTCCACGAAGAGTCAATAGACTCCCATGGGGGGGCCACAAAATCGAGCTTTGGCCACACCGAGGCACATACACACACACACACAAACTGGGTTTTAAGGCGGGGGCGGGTAATCCTGTCCTCTCCCCCTCCACAGTTAAGCCTCTGTGTGTGGAGGTCCCCGTGCTGGGCTGGGTCAGCCTGGCTCAGAGCTGATACCAAGGACCTGTGCTCCCAAACATGCTGCTGGAAATACACATTTTACTGGAACACCGGTATCTGTTATGGAACCGTATAAATGTATAAAAAAAGGAATGTGATTCAATCAGCAATCAATTGCTAGCAGTCATTCAAGAGAGGATATGAAGGGCCATTATGTTGTTGACGTGAGTTCTTTGAACACAGTGGGTGCCTCAATTACCAATTGAGTTCCACCCCTAGAGTGTGTGTAGGTGTTTGTGTGTGTGTGTGTGTTTTTTTTATGTATATGTGCATGTGTGTAGCCTGAAGGTGTGGAATAGAGCCGGTCGGTGAAGGGTAAGGAGAACTGCCTCTTCAAAGGTCAGTTGTCCTCTTCTCGGTCCTCCCAGGGGCAGGGGGGCAGGGGGGTCGGGGGCCAGGGGCCACTGTATGGCCGACACTTAGAATGTCACCTGTGTTTCCCTGCATTTGACTTTTATAGTCGTCTCTGTTTTTCCACTCCTCCTCAAGGCCCACACACACACATACCCACAAACAAACACACATATATTTGTGAATGCATGTACACACACACACACACGTTTGTGAACACTCGTTAACGTGAAAGGGGTTTCTTGTCCCCTTTTTGGAGAAACCGCATTAAAAAAGCTAAGTGAAAGTTATTTTAATGACTGAATCGAATGTTATTTTGTCAGTGGATGGGAGGACGTTGGTGTGAAGGTTGAGGACTCAGCCCTCAGGTGGGTTATCCAATAAGGAAACACTGGGTCCCAGATCCAGCCTAGCCCATAAAACTGACTCCCTATATCTGGCTTTCATCAATCTAACAGCAAACAAGGTGGTTGCAGGGGAGAGCGGGCGCATGTGTGTGTGACAGGGAGGCATATGAGTGTGTGTGTGTGTGTGTGCTTTTGTGGGTGTGTGCATCTGCTGGTGAGGCGGATGTGTTCGGGGGGTGTATGTACGGTTGTACGATCGCTTGAGTATGTGTGTGATAACTGAGTTATGGAGAGTGTCATGGCTGGACAGCTCCTTCACCCTGGAGCTGGGAGGACGATTCTGGAGACGGTTCCCCCGCTCTGTCCTCCTCAATGTCAGCCTAGATTAAAGACCGGCCTGGGCTCTTCTGCTCTCCACGGATGGACAGAGAAACACAACAATACGTTTAACCCCTGGCTCCATAAAACAAGGTTAGCTAGCTAATAAAACGGTGTGTCTTGGTTAATGTGTCTGTCTGTGTGTGTGTGTGTGTGCGCGTGCGTGCATGCGCACGCGTGTGAGTGATTTACACGCACCTGGTCAAAACAGGCAAAGACATCAAAGTCTCCAATTGACTCCAGCTGCCTCAATGTCGCGCAGCATATAAGATTCCTCCTCATGACCACAACACATTTAGCTGCGTGCTCTTTGGGGATTCATGAATAACATTGGTGTCTTAATCCAGACAACGTTTATCCTTGAAAATGCTCCTTTCAGGGACATAATATATCCCGAAGACAACAACATAACATCAGTTTATAATTTATACGTACTAAAACGTCCATAAAGGACTTTCCCATGGTGAAACGGGTCTTCCATGGGGCGCTACAGGGAGACTTTATGGGCGGGCGTGATTCTGCGGCCAGGGTTCTGCCATCTTCAAATCACCCAACTATCAACCGACCACCACCCTGCTGACGAGGCAGGCTTGAAGACTCCCTGATTCACAACCACGGCCGAAGGGTCCGTTTACCTTTTACAGGGCAACCAAAACATTGTTGTTCTCGTCGCTCCGGCCAGCGGGGGAACGCTGGATTTACTGCTCGTGTTCCGTTAAAGGTCCGGAGACCCGATTTATCGGCCTGCCGGTGTAATTACGTTGACACGGAGTCCCTCCGTGGCCCTCTTTTCCTCGCGCTCAATTTATAAATGCCACGGCGGTAGTAATCCTACTGTTTCCTCACTTAGTTTGGAGAAGGCTGCAGCCATCCTCCAGAAGAGATTGATTACATATAGCTCAAATGAAGAGTAAGCAGTTTTTCCGAGCCCTCGCTAGTCGGCCACTCCTATTGATTCATTCCACGTTGAGGGAAAATAGGATCTGCCACTCCACATAACCGGTAATATTTGTTTTCATTTTTTTTCTCTCTCTCATGAATTTATGGTATCCCATTACTTTCAAACAGCTATATTCTGCACACCCCTTCAACGCTCGTGCACGGATTGAACTTCCAAAGGAGGGTGTAATGAGGTGAAGAAAATGAACGAAAACCCTTACGAACTTTGGTAGAATCTGTCTTGTGATTGGTTTGATTTGGTTTAGTCACCTTCCGACACCAACAAGCAGTAGGGAGAATGTTCCGACGACAAAACGCTGTGGTTTCTGCCACCTTTTAATAGGATTCACGGTACCTCAGAGGTTCCTCAAAGAATTCCCTTGGTCTACTATGGTGTCTTTGTGGGCTTCCTGTGCCATTCACCTGCCAGTCACACATGCAGAATGACTCAGCTAGTCTGAGTGATGTTTTGAAGTCGAACATGTCCCTGGAAATAGTCAGAATTGTTCAATCAGCGGGCCAGGGCGCCGGACATGACGGACGGCAGCGGAGGACGTCAGACTTGGAGACCGAGCGGCAGAGAGTTCGAAAGCGATGACTCATCTTCCCGCACCTTCCCTTCCCTCTCTCCCTCCCTCCCTTCTTCCCTCTCCCCCCCTCATCTCACCTCTCCTTATTCTAATGAGGCCTTTGCGAGGAGTGGGCCCCAGGTTTGAGGTTGTCATGTTCTGGTTTATCTGAGGGAGACTAGCCGGCAGGCAGGGTTTCGCTGGCAGAGCAGTATGCAGCCCTCGCACACACGGGTCAGCGCCCACCGCATTCATTATCAGGGCCTGGATGTCATCGTACTGGAACATCCTCCCCTCCACACCCCCCCCCACACCCCCCACCCCACCCCCACCACATCTCTCTTAACTCCTCGAATGAGTTGTAGTGGATGGAAAAGTCCCAAACGGATAATCTTCTGTAAAACCATTTCCAGCTCTTTGTTCTTCATAGCGGTTGAAACGCCCTCGTAGAAGGGATGCGGAGCGTATTTCATTCCTGTGGTTGCTTCAACATCAAGCCACCGTCCACAGACCCCAAACTGAGAACTTCCACCTGCTATATCAACCTGACTAGCGAGTGAGTCATGTTCGCGTCGCAGCCATCGATCAGATGGCCGCCATGCTAACACGTTGAGGGATGACTGTGTTAGCAGCGGTGTGAAGATACATCTGTATATGCATGATAAGGAAGATATATTTCCACAATTACAGTCCGACAAACTCTTAGGACTGCGCGAGGAATAGAGAGAGAGCATGTGTGTGTGTGTGTGTGTGTGTGTACGGTTTCAACTCTCTCAGTCCTCATCTATAGGAAGGTTTCGGCACCGCAGTACAGTAGCAGTTTGACTGAGGGCCCTTGCGGTGATGAACACCCTCTCAGTTCTAGCAGAGTAGATAGGCTACAACAACTTCAACCTCAGCTGGTATAATATGTGGCCGGCCCGTAATTCAACCTACAAATTATCCGTCCGGTGAATTTCCTCGGGGAGGGATTCATTAAGCCCCTCCGTCTGCGTGGAGCCAGCGATGCTAAGTGATGAATGAAACGTGTCCACGGTGACGGCAGTTTAATGGGGGACAGGAACACCCTGCGGATCACCCCGCCTCCCTCCGGAGTTGGAGGTGCGCTCTCAACCAGCCAATGGTTCATATAGATGAACCGAATGTGCTGCGTGGCTTGTTTAAATCGTCAACCTCGGCTGTTTTTGGACGTCCGGTTCATTTCTTTCTCCTCCCGCTCTTCCTGTCCCCCCCCCCCTCCCCCCTCTCTCTCTTTCTCTCTCCGTCATTTTATCAACCTTTTTTCCATCACCCAGCTCTGGTTGGCTGTGGTTGGAGCCCAGCCCAGGCAGGACAACTCTCCCTGGCTCCGGCAACGTGTCGAGCGCGTTCGTGTTCGAGCCTCGGAATGTCGGGCCTCCGTATTCGTGCGGAGTCACCCTGCAGTCTGTGTCCCACGTCACTGAGGGTGGGAGTCTTGAGGAGAGGAGGACTGTTCATACCAGCACTGCCGGCAGCACTGTAAACATCCATGCATTCGCCTTCATCTCTTTTCATGGTAGACCGTTCAACATAATAATGCAGTATATGACTGTGTCTGGCTTAAAGAGAAGGCAATTCATTTGGGCTGGTAGAGTTCAATGGAGATAATAAAGCAGCCATTGACGTGATGAAAAAAAAGAAGAAAATGTGTTTTGTTTATTTCAGTGATGATGCCTGGGTCCCCTCCTCTGGTCTCCTGCTCTGTCAGGTTTATGGCTCAGTGCTCAGAGCAGGACTCCAGCTTTATTGTTTTAATAAATTGCCCACATGAAGGGAGCAGTGATGCATGTCTGATGGGAGTGCATCTCTCAAATTCTCTCTCTCTCTCTCTGTCTCTGTCTCTCTCTGTTTCTCTCTCTGTCACTCTATCACTGCCTCTCTCTGTCTCTCTGTCTCTTTCTCTCTCTCTCTCTCTCTCTCTCTCTCTCTCTCTCTCTCTCTCTCTGTCTCTCTCTCTCCACCTTGCTACCTTTCTACATTAATCTTTTAATCGACATTTTAAACTACCGTTCCTTCCCACTTTTCACTGACTCTTTCTCTCCAGTCTCTCTTGCTCTCTATTTCCTGAAATTAAAACCCTTCTTGGGGTGTGCCTGTGACACACTGTGAGGTGTGCAGCCAGCCAGTCACCCCATCGTAAACCTCCAGCCCACCAGAGAAGCGGAGGAGGAGGGGGGGGGGGGGGGGGGGGGGGGGCGGACAGCTCACAAACCCAGGAGCAGAGCCTCGTCTCCAGCTAAGCTAGTGGTCATCAGTCCTGGGGCCACCAAGACTCCGGGGCAGCTGGAGACAGCTCAGACACCCCTGGAGGATGGATGACCGTGAGCAGGGGCGGGAGAGGCGCCGGTAAAAGATGGCCGCCTCTGACGCCAGCGGCCATCGATCACAGTGGCCACCCAGAGCTGCCTGGCTGGGAGTGGGGAGCAGGGAGCAGGGAGCCTGGTGCTGAAGGCTGGAGGCTGGGGATAGACATTTAGTCTCTGGGGAGGAGGGGACACAACACTGGTGTGGTTAATGGTTAGGGTCTCTGACCAAACTTCACATGGAAAAGCCATTTCTACTTGAGGGACACATCCAGTGATAAGAGTAGAGAGGATGAGCATTATATTAGTTGGAAGTTGGAACGAGTTTCAAATCGATTTAGATCGGATCCTGAGGGAGCAAGTGGACCCTCTTTTTCGGTGGGGGGTTCTGATGTTCTATGACTTGAAGGGGAGGGGGTCCAGATGAATAAAAGAACACAATCGACTGTGACATGCTGCTTGCCTCCCCCAAAATAGCACCGTGCCTCTCAAGTGATAACGTTTCTTTATGTAGTTTGTTGTTTACCATTCGGACAGGGGGGGGGAGAGATTTCCGCTCGAATCCCCAGGTCAGGTCAAGGCCCAGGAAAGCAGCAAAGTACCCTGGGCAGACTTGGATGCTGGCGTTTTTCTTTGCTGGCCTTGAACACGCTGTATTGACTTACCATGAGTCTGTGAGCGAAGAGGGAGGGGACGGGGTGGGTTTGGGCGTGGGAGGCGAAGCAGGGGTTGGGGGGTGTGGGGGCACAGACAAAGAGAGAGGTTGAGACGAAGCGAGAGAGAGGAAAAATGCTTCTTGGCTATGATTGGTTGTCCTAACTCCCTCCTGGCTGCCCATAGGCCAAGGCCCTGTGGAGCGCAGGGTAATTGGTAGTCTCGTCTCTGCTCTGCTTAACTACAGCAGAGGTCAATTTGAGGGAAGACGGAGGAGAGGAGATGGCATATCATAAAAGCTTCTCTCGCTGTGGGGAGGACATTAGAATCACATTTTTGCATGAAAAAAGACAGAGCATTGGAGATGTTAACAACGAGAGCCATTTCAGTATGAAGAATAGCGAGCAGAGCTTTAATGGCCTTGGCCGAGGGCCATCAATCACGATTACGTAACGCCGGCAAATGGTGATTACTATCTCAATACCTCCCGATCAAGCGGTGCCTGGGATCAGCCGTGTCTCACCGGGGTAACGCTGGTTCCCATGCTGTACCACCTGGCGTGCGCTCACTCCGCGCTGAAAGTCAAGATGTTCATCAGTAGCAGTCAACACAGGCAGGCCTATTGTGTTTCCCAGTTGCTTCTGAGAAGGGTGCACGCATGCATGTATGTGTGTGTGTGTGTGTGTGTGTGTGTGTGTGGGTGTGTGGGTGTGTCGGTGTGTGGGTGTGTGTGGGTGTGTGGGTGTGTGGGTGTAGGATGGGCCAGGTTGCCAGAGTCTTTCCAGTACTCTCTCAGATGCCGTCGTTGACTGAAGATGCCATTACTGTGTATTCACCCGCTCTGGACGCCAGCGAGGCCTGATTGCGATGCTTTTCAAGTCAATCTGCGTGCCTCCAATCCCTCGCAATTATTACACAAAGTGCTTCTGTTCGCCAGCAGGTGCATCAGTGCAGCGTGAGTGAATTCTCACTACATTTATGTTTGAGTGTTTTCCTCAGTTAACAGAGGAAAGCTCCGGGAAACAAACAGATGTTCCTCCAAGGTTTGTGTGTTTTGGGTGTGTAGGTATTTTTGTTTTTGTTATTTTAGTTTTTTTGTTGTTGGAAGGTTTTAGAATGGGTATAGATGTCTTCTGCTGTTCGTTCAAAGATCGTTCCTCTTCTTGCTGCTGTCTCCCTGTTTCCACTCAGGCAGCCACACACACACACCCACACATACACACACACACAGACCTGACTACACTTTCCACTGTACTACAGACTTCAACCTACAGAGCATGAAGAGCTTGACTTGTAACTAAGCACCAATTAAATCCCCAAAGTATCTGCTATTTCAGAGGCCTCATTCTTCAGTCTTTTTACCTCAAAGCTGTTGCTGCAAAAGACAATGACAATTTACACAATGATAATAAAAGAATGGTAGAATGGCAGCAAAGTTAGTCAAAATGTATCCAACACTCCTGAGACTTAAATGAATGACAGCAAAATGGTTTCCGTCTCTAGACTGTTACCAACAGTAGATGCAGGCGTTTTAATCTTTCCACTCAATAAGACTCATTTCATTCAGCGTCTCTGAAATGAGTAGACTGGATCTCCCCGGCCGTAATTCAAATCATCCTTTAGCTTAATTGCCTGACCTGTCGAGGCAGTCGGCAGGAAGAGAGAGTCTCCAAACTAGACTCTACTGTTGGATAGACTTTATCTCAACCTATTAAGCTGAAACAAAACCTTAGTAGAAAGCAGGTTCTCCCTAACCATGGGTGGGGTGATAGGACCGCTTCTCTGGGGCCTCGTCGACAGGATATGACATCGTACGATGAGGATGTGAAAACGGAGCGAGGTAAAGAAGGACTAGGAGGCTGTGCTAAGCGAGGAATCATTCGGGTTATTTGCCGGTGTCTCTTCCACTTTGGAGACGTTCTCTTTTTCATTTACAGTACGCTGGCTTGTGTGCGGTCAGGACCAGGTGGTGTCTGGCGACATGCCTGTGGTGTTCGGGGCCAGTAACAACACCCACGCCGGGTGCCAAGAAGCCCAGCGGGGTGCAGATTGCGGACAAGGTCACTGATGCTGAGAATGACTTACTGCATCTCAGCAAGGAGCATATAGACAGGCGGACTCGTCATTTGTTTCATTTCATCCTTACCATTTGAGTGTATTTGCCAGTCTGTACTCGTTCATTTGTTCGTTGGGTTCGTCTCTTTTTGACTTGAAAGAGTAGATACACACACAGCAAGTAAATCTGCTGTAACCTACTTTATGTCAGGTAGAGGGATCGATGTGTCACTGGCATCAGCCTGCTTTTTAAGATTCCCACCAGCAGGTGGAGCACTGTCTTCTGGACACAGAGCAAAGAAACGTCCATGCTTAATTTAAATGCATCATCATGAACGCTATAAAATTAGTTTTTTATTTTATTTCGTTGCTAGCCGAGCATAAATATCGCCATTGGCAATCATGTCTGAATTTCATGAACACGTTTGGACAAGGGAGGAAAACATCCTCAGTTCCTATACCCTTCATCCACTGAAACATTGTCACACTCTCTTTCTCTCTTCTTCCATCCTCACCTTCTCTCCCTCTCTCCCTTTCTCTCGATGAATAATGCATCACTCCCTCTCCAGTTCACTACCTAAATCAGCTCCCCAATTATTAGACCAGCAAGTTCAAGCCAGATTTTGCTCATTTGGCCACTGCAAATGCCAACATGTCCTCTCAGAGAAGGTGATCAGACTCCTTACATGTCAGAAGTCTGGGGAATCCAAGAGTGCGTTTGCATGTTGGGGAGGAGCGATAATCAGTTTATTAAAGGGTCGTTTTAAGTCATTTTTCAACACTTTCATTCTTACATTCAAAGCCTTCAGCTTTGCAGAATGGCCCAGTTCATAGAACTGAGCGATTGTGTGTTGGAATGAAGCCACAGTCGACACATCAGCTGTTTCAGTGCAGACATTTGAAACGTATCGTTCATGTTCTGTGCATTTATAGTCCCTAACATCGACTATAAATGCAACTTGAAACGAGTCACAGAAGCTGCTCTGCTGACAGGGGGCTGTCTGCTACGTTGTTCGACACCACCCAGTAAAAAAAAAAGTTTTGCGGTTGTTTACATGACTTAGTTCCTGTTAACCCAGACTTCCTTGAAGTTACTAGGATATCGGCAATGCAAAGCCATTGTTAGTCTACTATCTAGGACGTTTTTTTTTTCGTTGTTGGGTGCATTGGAAGCATGCATGCCGTTATTTGATCGTTTTTCTCGGTAGTTATGAACTACATTTGGTCGCTCACTGGGAGCAGCGCCCGGGCTGTCAGAGACGCAGTCTCCAGCAGAATCTGGCCCATATCTCCCAACTTGGAGGGAGTTAAAGAGTCACCCTCGGAACACATGAACACTGATATCAGCTACACCAACTTCAAAACAGGTTTGTTTTATTTGACAACATGCAAACTTGCGATCCAGCAGGCTGTTTACTCAGGGACTGGAGTAAGTGACGATTAACATGAGGAGTTTGCTGCTGCTGATACATTATAGTAGTAGTACTACTAGTACTACTGAATACCCGCACGTACGCCTTTTACATTTAGGCATGAAATGATGCAGGTTAAAGCGGGTAGATTCATAATGAGATGGGCTGCATAATGCAAAATCTGGCTGTTCTTGTTGATTTGTCTTGAAAAGGGGAGGACAGTTACCATCAGCTCTAGTACATATGACAGCGATCTGTCACAGTTGAGCAGTTGACCACGGTTCAAACGCATGACCAAGAAATCTCTGCTATGTGGTCCTACAGGTCTTTACCTTAAAACACGTTTGTACCCTCTTTTCACAGAGGTGGCTATTTGTTTTAGATTCGTCCGTTTACTATGAGCCTGTATGTTATTACAATGTAGTCCATATATAGGCACAAGCCTACCACCTAACTTGTGTGGGGTTATAACCCCTATAGGCATTCCAACTATGTAGTCAGTTTGCAGTAGACTTGCGTGTAACCAGTGAGTCTAATCACTAATACACAGTCCTCTACCTCCCGTCCTCGAGGCAGACAATTATAATGACAGTGTTCGGATTTGGTTATCTTCCTGCAAATGACTTCACCCAAGACCAACTGTATCAGAGCACCCTTAATTACTCCAATTAGTGTCTGATCAGTGAACCAAAAATATAGTATTTGTGGACACCCCTCCTTATCAAGACACCACCACCCATCCATCATATCAAAATAAAAAGTTAAACTCGCATAATTAGTCTGTCCTAAACCCTGGGTGTGCAGGAGCCCAGACTGCAGCCTACTTAGGGGCCTCTGTCGCCCCTGTGTTCCAGTCTTGTGTACGTCTCAGGCTTCATGGCAGCCAGGTTAATTGTTTGGCCTAATTAGGACGGGGATTAATAAGAAGCACGCTCCACTGCTGCTCTGGAAAGAGCAGTGACAGTGCAGCTCAGTTCATTAGTGCTCCCGCTGGCCCCCTCTCTCAGCTCCACCCTGGGGGGCGGGGGACATGGACGGAGTGGGGGGGCGGCGGCTCATTGCCATGGGGCCAGTAGGAGGAGGCTGATCCAACAGGTAGGCAGTCAGGCAGGGAAGCAGATAAGACACGCAGGTTCGACAGGTGTGCAGGCAAGTCAGCAGATTTACACACACAACCACACACACACACACCCGCACCCAGACATGCCCAAAGTGGTGTGCTAACCGGCCAGGCCTCAGCAGGGGTCCAGCACAGTGGCCCCGCCTGTTCCAGCCACGAATAATGAGCAGGACAGGACCTCTGAGAACTCGACCCACTTACATTCACCGTGCTTGGGACACAGAGTGGACCAGGCCCGGCTCCTGGGCCCTGGTGCTGCTGTGGATCGCTCTGGGCTGAGCGGGCTGAGACTACAACGGGTTCGTCCATCATCAGTATTCTCTACCAGAGGCTGCAGGAGATGTGGCCAACCTCTGCCTGGGGCTTAGCTGTGGGAACAATAGCATGGTGAACAATAGTATCCCCCCCCCCACTCACACTCTGCCAGGTCAGGTCAGGTTTGGAGACTCACTTTAATGCTGAGCTTGTGATTCAGTATAGATGATACTAGAGGAAGCGCTGCTCACCATCTTTCGGTCGCTGCACAGTAGAACTTACAGACCTGTTTGTTCATCTGCTGACTGTCATTCCCCCCCCCCCCTCTCTCTCTCTGCCAGAACCTCTCCAGTACATTAGAAAGCCACAGGGTTCCGTGCTGACATTAGCATCTACTTACAGCATGTTACTTGAACCCCCCCCCCCCTGCACCCCCTCCTCCACCCCCCACCTTGCCTGACACACCTCTGACCACTGATTGATCCGGGCAGGCGTGCAGACTAGGCGCTATTTGTTTTGTGTCTGTTCAGAATAAATGCTGCTCCAAATAGGAAGGAAAAACTGAGCAGCCACTTGCTGGTCGGGAGGAAAGGGAGGAGAGGGGAAGGGAGGAGAGGGGAAGGGAGGAGAGGGGAAGGGAGGGGAGGGGAGGGAAGGGAGAAGAGGGGAGGTGAGGAAAGGGGAGGGGAAGAGAGAGGAAGGGAGGGCAATGGGCGCCCTATCCCATGGACGAGGTCGAGGTCTGACTAATCAACATGCGCTCTTATACAACAGCTGTTTGTTTACCTTCTGGCTGATAGATATATTCCCTCTCATTCTGCCAAGTTATTCTCATTTTATGGATTAAATATCCCCCCCCCCCCGACCACACACACACACATTTTCTTGACTGCATTATTATTCTTGTCAGTGCCCCTGCTCGCAGTTGTCTGTGTTGAAGAGATAAAGATATGGCACTGAAGCGCTCCGTTGGGATTCAAACATAAACAACCTGGGTGGGTGTTGCTGCTTCAGTGAGGGAATGTTCATGTGGCTGTCAGCTCTCACCTCTCTGCCACAAGGAGAGGCCTAAAGAGATGTTCACTGACTGTAGGTCCCCCCCCCCCCTTCCTCGAAGCCTATTGGACGTCATATGTTGGGTGGAGAGCTTACTGTAATGTTGGTGACACATACCAGCCTAGCGCTTCTGTTGCTAGATGGCTAAAGCACAGCTGTGGTCATTCTTCCAAGCACGGCTAACGCGTCTTGACTATCCTCTGTTCCGTCCGCTTCGCTCAACATGTCCGACACTCTCTGTGTACCCGCAACTGCAGGTTTGTTAACATGCAAAGATGCAAGATTTAAGGTCGACTTCAGTTCGTTGTTTATAGTCTTTGATGCCGGCACTGTTTCATTCTCTTACGTACTGTACTGTAACATACTGTTACACATAGTTAGGCCATAAATGACACTTACAAACGGATTATGTATGCGACTAACTGAGATAGGTTTGGACAGGGTGTAAATGGGTCTGTTGTTTATTGGCTGTGCGGTTGTTGACATCCAGATTTGGACAAAGCTAGCCGTATCCCAGGGCAACGGCCTCCTCTCTGGTCCCCTGGCTTTGCGACCTGATCCAGCCGTGTTTGTTGTTGTTATTGTAGCTGAGGTCATCACGTCTCCTGCGATCGTAACCTGAGGAGACGGATAACGCTACAAAAAGATGCAGCGTTCACCTGTTGAACTCTGGAAAGGGATAGACCAATCAGGCGACACTGCGGCGGTTGGTGGCAGGTTTACAAAGCGTTACAAAAACGGTAACGCTTTGAACGTCCTGTTACGGAAGTGTTGCAACTATGGAAGCCTTGCGCAGCCTTTTTGATGTAGGTTTCCGCCCCTGACCTTTGTCTCACTAGTTAGGGTTATGACTTCATTATTTGCTCATCGGTTGACTAGTTGAGTGATTGCTTTTGTCTGATGACTTAACTTAAGGTGGCACTGTTCTAAAAAACAAACAGGTTGTGATTATCATGTGAGGGGTCAATAAGAAGCAAGCATTGCAGGCTTGGACGCACCGGAGGAAATAGATTGGCTCATCCGTTGACAGGTAGATTGATTGCTTTTGTCAGATGAATTAACATCAGTGGCACTGTTGTGGAGAGAGAGAAAAACCATCTTGTGGTGGTTATTGTGTGTACATGTAAGACATTGAGATGTAAAGATGGAAGACATATGGTTAGCATTGATAGAAAAACTAAGCAAAGCTGTTTCACATGGAAGATACACCAGATAAACCCCCTCTACATTCACAGGGTGGTTGATTAAAAGAAAATCAGGATCTCAGTGCACCTTAACATTGCTTAAAGGGAGACAAACGATGTCCATCGTGCTACTGACGTTATCCCCATTATTCCAGCCTCCACCCCTGGTTTTTTCTGCAGTTGGGAAAGGCTGATGTGGTAGCTCACTGCCAGGGATGTCGACACGTAGTCTGAGTTGAATTTCTTCGCGCGGAGAGCAGAGCAGAGCCATAACTATGAGACGTGTCCTGGAAGTACAACATCTTAACTAGCGCTGAGTCATCCTGCCTGAAACATTGCAATTTAACTGAGGATTTTCAAGGAGACCCGAGCCAGGCTTCACTGTGCGCTACATCGGCCCCTTTTCTGAGCTCCTCTGTGCTTTATAAAGTCCCCTGGTCTCCAGCTCTATTTCCGAAGGCACCGATATTGCATACAGTGCAATAACCCTCCGAGCCGATGGCGGTCTCGTGGTGTGATTAGTCTGCCTGGAGTGAGCGCTAATGAGGAAGTCTGGATGGGGGTGACACTCGCAGAGCCACTGACAGGATCAGGGTTTGATTAATTGACCTGGAGCGTGTGCTAATGAGGGGGCAGGGAAGGCTGGGGGCTGTGTCTGACACAACACACATAGTTCAGTATAGCCGCTCCAGAGTCCCCATAGAGGGTGGTGTGTATAGATGTGGGCTGGCTATTTAGGTTGTGTGTGTATAGGCTCTGTGTGTAGGTTCTGTCCAGGTTGTGTGTGTGTGTGTGTGTGTGTGTGTGTGTGTGTGTGTGTGTGTGTGTGTGTGTGTGTGTGTGTGTGTGTGTGTGTGTGTGTGTGTGTAGGTAGGGAAAAACGGTATAATGTGCTGGAGCCGGTGGGAGGGTTTGCAAGGGGAAGCTGCTGTCATCCTCTATTTCCTGTGTTTAGTGAGATAGCTCACTAGGCTAATATATATGCATTACAATGGCTTGCTGGCTGTCACATGCTGCCAGTGCAGAGGACAGGCCACCTGGGCCCTCTCCTGCTCGGAATTTTCCGGCTGTGAGCATTCTGTTCTGGAGAAACGATCTTCTGTACTGTTTGCTCTCGTTTCATCATGTTTTGATTAAGAGCGACAGAACATTGGTCATGGTCTGTGCCAAGTCAAAATTCTAGAACTAATCTGGTGCTTAATATAAATGATCGTCGCCTCAACAGAGCCTTCACTGGAACTATGTGAAGTGTCGAGTTTCTGGAGGGTGTTTGAGGAAGACTAAAATATGTGTTCTTTTCTCGTGTGCTTCTATGTTTCCCCGAGTGAACTAAAGAAAACTTTGGGAACTAGACTAAATGTTCTTCTGAACAACATCTTCCAGCGTGGCCGTTGGTCATGTTGAGGAACCAACTGCCAGGAGCTCCATGCTCAATTTATCACCGCTAGACAATCCTCGCCAATGAGTGACTTTCCCTCTTACCACTTAGTAATTGAAGGTATTAAACGAGGTAATCGGTTTTAAGTGAATGCCTGTGTGTGTGTGTGTGTGTGTGTGTGTGTTTGCGCAAGTTCACTGTTGATTTCCCAAGCTTTCACACACACTTCAGCCTCTGGTTAGACATTTAGCACACGTTCAACCTCACTCAACCAGCATATTTAAAGCATAAATAAATACATTTTCATTCCCCAGTATGAGTCACAGTTCAATAGATTCCCCTCAGCTGAATTGTTTTAGTTTTTCCCCTCAGGTTGGTATGTAGTGTAAGGAAACAGTTATTGTGATATTGAAATGTTGCTCAATGGAGCAAACGGCCAAACTTTTGCAACCCCAGATTCAGAGAACTCTGAACTCCTCACACTCTGCTGCCTTCCTCAAACTCCCCCCCCCCCCCCCCCCCCCCCCCCGACTCCCCCACCAGTGAACACACATGATATGCCCCTCTGCCCCTCGGCCCTCTGTCAACAAACACATTCTAGAATTTACTGAGGGAGGGAAGTCCATTGGACCGCATGCCTGTTATCTCCAAGAGCTGAAGGCCTTCCTTGTAGGCCAGAGCCATAGCCAGGCAGGGTGATCTTCATCATCCTCATCGTCCTCATCATCTTCATCACGCATGCTGGTTGTGGACACAGCTGTTGTTGAACCAGGCTCCTTGTGACCAGCCCTAGCTCAGCATGAGACAGACTTTTGTTTTCACAGGACTTTAAGTCACAAGACCACGTTGCTCCACCAATGATCTTGTTCTATAGGTGCTCCTAGCTAGAATGGCCAGAGGAACAGTCGACGACACAGAAGCGTTGGTGGAACAGCTGCAGTTACATGCCTGTTCTTTCGGTAGAACGTTAGTCGACAGGTAATGTCACATCTGTGTTACGCTGTTTCACGTTAACATTTATATGGGGACACGATTAGTAATCCTGATTGGCTATGGCCGACAGGCAGTTCCTTCTGGCTTGTCATGTCAAATAACACTCGAGAGGAGTCTAAGAAAGAATAACGATACATATGTTCCCCACCATTTCTCATTATGAATATTTATCTAGAGCATCCTATAAATACTTGACAAACGGAACAGAATGTTCTAGACAAGCCGTGTGTGGTCTCTGGTAGGTGAAGAAGCGGGTGTTTTCCTGGACGACAGAGAGTCTGTCTATGAAGGCAGAGGATGTCTCCGTTTGTCTGGAGTGTGAAAGAATGCCCCTGTTTCTGATGGCACAATCCTGGTGGTGGTTTAATTTTAGATCGAGCTCTCGCTCATTTCGCAACACCCTACAGCTGCTAATGTATCCTTCTGTCTCCTCCCCTTCTTTCCCGTTCTTTTATCCGTCTCTCTCTCTCACCCTCTTTTCTCTCTCCCCGTCCATCCCGCTCCCTTTGCCCCGCTCTCCCTCCTTCTCTCTCTCTCTCTCTCCCTCCTTCTCTCTCGCTCTCTCTTTATGTCTCTCTTTCTCTTCCTCTATCTCTCTTTCTTACTCTCCCTCCCTCTCCCTCCTCTCCCTCCCTCTCCCTTCCTCCCTCCCTCTCCCTTCCTTCCTCCCTCCCTCCCTCCCTCTCTCTCTCACTCATATTTGTTTTAGAGGTGGGCAGCATTTTAGCTGGGTCACAGCACAAGTTACCTCAGATTTCACACAATGCCTGAGAGCTGACTTGACTGTCCGTCACATTCCATGGCTGTGGTCGACGGCATCGTTCGCATTGTTTGGCTGTTTTATCAACACAAACAAGGATTGTGAACGCCTCCACTGTTAGCAGTGAACTCCCCATACCCTCAGAGAGGCTTGAATAGACAGTGTCTGGCTGAGGAAGAAACACAGTTTCTTACTACCATGGTACCAAGGGTCAGGGAATTTGGCAGTGTTAACCGCTACCTTAACAGCATTTCCCAGGCTATCAAGAAGAAAACACATCTCATTTGGTCTTATAATCCCACCGGCTATTGCTAAAAAGAAAGGGGAAACACAAATAACACTAAAATAACACTAATCTTCAGAAGATTTTGAAAACAGATTGTGTGTTTTTCCATGTTCTTTTTATTGAATTTCCTCATGGTGCTTACTTTAAACCCTATCCACAAACAGACTGTGTCGTACTACCTAAAGAGTGCCACGTTTTCAAAGCCACAGTACGTAGCCAGGCGTCGGCGTGATGCATGACCAAGCACAGCTCTCCACTCTAGAGCAACAGTCCACCTTCTCCAGAGCAGGAAGTTAATGTCTGCACTTGTAGAGTTCATTTGACTTTAGTCCCTGACAGGAGTCATGGTTGTACCTGAAAACCTTTTTGATTCTCTCCTCCATCCCTCCCTCCCTCCCTCCTTCGTTCCTCTCTGCAGCCCAGGAGTCCCAGAAATAGCACGCCTGGTGAATGACTCATGTTTTTAGCCGAGCCGCGAGGTGACTGATGCACAAGTGGGGAACTTGTTATGGCTGCCCCGGCTTCTGAAGAACATGCTGGGGTGTGTGATCAGATCGGTTAAAGGGTGGGTGGGGAGGAGGGGGGGAGAGTAGAGTACTGTGCAGCATGTTATTACACATTTACCTCCCGGTCTGCCACTCTTTACCTTGCCCCAGCCTGCCAGCTTTGCTCCAGCCTCTTTTCCTTGCCCCAACCCTTCCAAGCCACTTAGCTTCTCAGAATGAACCAAACCTCATGTCTGCACACAACCCCATCCCTTCCCCAAACCACATACCCTACCCCAACCGCAGCTGCCCCCTGCCTCCCCCAGTCCCGCCAGCCCTCCTGGCAGCTCTCTGATGGAGGTCAGACTGCTGTTAGAGAGAGACAGACAGGGAAGGCAAGGTGAACATGACTGAACGCCTATCATAGCTCAGCATAGGGCTAGAGTGAGAGAGAGCGGGAGAGAGGGAGAGAGTGCGCGCTCAAGAGAGAGAGGGAGAGGGAGAGAGAGAGAGAGAGAGCAAGGGAGGAAGAGGCTCGGCTCTCACAACACTGGCTGGCTGGCTCGCACGCTCGCCGTTGACGAATGAGCTGTCTGCCCACAGGGCTGGGAATCGGCAGCTTGTGACAAGCTGGGGAGAGAGGAACATGAACGTAATGCGTACCTTGCCCCGCTTGCTTTCAGATACCGGCCAGAAGAAGACCCCAGAGAGGAAGGATGGGAGACGCATGTCCTTCCAGAGACCCAAGGGGACCATCGAATACACTGTGAGCAACAACAACAACTGCTGTCTCCAGTCTGTGTCTCTGTGTTCTGCTGCTTCTCTCTTTACCTCTCTCTCTCTCTCTCTGTCTCTGTCTCTCTCTCTCTCCCTCTCTGTGTCATGCTGCTTGATCTGCCGTCCTTGCTGTCGCTTGCCTAGCTGCTGCCGTGGTAGCGCTGACGCTGACGGGGGTTGGTGGAAGCGGCTGGGCTCTGCCTCGCTCGCTCGCCCCTCAGCTGGATCTCTTAGCGTCTGTGCCTCCGTAGCACGTGTGCTTCGTTGGATGTCTGTTTACATTTGAGGACAGTGTGTCTGTAGGTCCTTGTTGGGTGTCTGTTTACATTTGAAGACAGTGTGTCTGTTGCTCCCTGTTGGATGTGTGTTTACAATGAGGACAGTTTGTCTGTAGGTCCTAATTAGCAGAAGGTCTCTTAGCTGTACACTCTATCTGTGTCCTATTGGTAAGCTTTAGCACTGTGTGTGTGTGTGTGTGTGTGTGTGTAGGTTTGTGTGTGTGTGTATTTTCTGTATGTGTGGTAACAGCCAGTAAACCTGCATGTTATCCGCTGAGGGAGAATCAAGTTTCTGTGGGATGGCAGAATGGGTGTCTGTTTGTCAGTTGGTACCGTGTTGTCCCCTATCAGCCCGAATTCCAGCACAATGACCTTCCAGAAGCTCTGTCATTTCTATTGATTTGGCAACTCTGTTGTGTTGGGGCGAGAGGCAGAGGAGGACGGGGGGAGAGAAGGAAGAGAGGGATGGAGTGATACAGATATAGATAGTATGGAGAGAGAGGGAGAGAGAGGGAAAGGGAGGAGAGATACATCACTGGTGTTCCTCCACCACCATCTGAAAATGGTGTCTGAGCAGCCTCTGGTTGCTCTTGAAATGACCCTCAAATCCAGCTGCAGTCGAAACGGCTTCTCTTCGCCGTGGCAACAGCGAGCGGAGAGCGGGACGCCGCGCCTGGTCGCCAAGCAGAGGAGGAGAGACGGAGGGCTGGAGGAAGAAGGGAGGAGGGGAAAGATCTAGAGAGGGAGGAAGGGAGGGAGGGAGAGAGGGTTGGAAACAGGAAGAGAGGGAGGGAGAAGAGGAGAGGGAGAGAGAGGGTGGTCACGGCTATTAATTAGACACCACCATCGATTCCAGCCGCGTTTGATAACATGTCTGAGCGTTCAGCTACGATTTCGCTCCCTCCCCTCATCTCCATCTGCTCTGGTAATTGTGCCGTCTTCATCCGATCCTCTACTTTCCCATGTATGCGACTCTTTTTAGCTTCAAGATGGATGTTTTTTCAGTGAATCGCTCTTAACCCGGCAGACACATGCTTGCACGCTCAAAGACGCGCGTGCCCGTTGCGCTCCCTCGGTCACCTGCATGTGCCGCACGGCCGGGTGATTGACAAGGCACTCGTCTTGGCTGAGGAGTGAGATGCGTCCAGCCTCGCGACAGGATATTTGTCAAAGCGCGAGCAGTTAGTCAAGGCCTTGGTCTGGGATGAGGTGGAGGCAGGACCAGGGGCAAGATGGGGAAGGAGGGAGCGGGGGGTGGGGGGGGGGGGGGTGACTGAGGGAGAAGATGGGCCAAAAAAGAGCTGTCAACGGATAAACAGTAGATTTAGAGGAAATATGCTCATATCTCCATCCACCCAGCATGCATCTCCCCCCACCTCCCTCCCAGGCATCTCTCTCTCCGTCTCTCTCTTTCCCTCTCTCTCGCTCTCTCTCTCTCTTTCTCTCTCTCCCCTCTAAGCCCCTGCATGGCTGATGTTGTGATGGATGGATAGGCTGCTGCCAATGATTGTGTACAGTGAGACTGACGGAGCATGCTGAGGCTTCAAGCCTTGGAGTGTTCAAGGCAGAGGGGCTATTACTGTGGGCCTCCCCTTTCCCCTTCCCCTTCTCTCCCATTTTCTCCCTTCCCTCCCCCTCCTCTTCTCCCCTCCTTCTCTCTCCCTTCCTCCCCCTCTCCTCCCTTCTTCTCCCCTCCCTTTTTCTCCCCTCCTTCTCTCCCCTCCCTCTCCTTCTCCAGCTCTCCCCTGTCCTCGCTTTGATCCTCCTGTCCTCTCCTTTCTCCCCCCCTCTCCTCTTTCTGTCCAGTTAGACAGAAAGATGCAGAAGCATGTTTTGCTGATTGAGAACCGACTTCATCTCCCCCCCCAGCAGAACGGTTTATTAACTGCCTCGTGGCCACAGCAAAGACGTGCCCTTGTTGCTCCGTTGATAGAATCTCTGCTCTTTTTTTATTATCTTTGAGAAATAATGCTCCAACAGCTGCCCTCCCCATCTTCCCAGACGTAGATAACGCTCGTTCAGCCCGGCCACCCATTGTCTGAGCAATTAAAAAGCTGTTAAAATTCCTGGGTGGAAGAGAGTGAAGAGAGGGAAGGGGACAGCTACATACAAGGACAGGGTAAGACAGAGAGGATGTGCTGGTAGACAAGGAGGGAAGAAAAAGATAGATGTCGAGAAGTGAGAGAAAGAAAGATGATGAGAACCCGAACTGGGATACTGGCCCGACCATTCACTTTTCGTTGGCAAACATTGACATTTTTTAATTTAGGTCATTTAGCAGACGCTCTTATCCAGAGCGACTTACAGCAAATACAGGGACATTCCCCCCTGAGGTAAGTAGGGTGAAGTGCCTTGCACAAGGACGCAACGTCACAGTCGGGAATCGAAACTCGCAACCTTCCCATCACAATTCCTTAACCGCTGAGCCACGTGACCGTTCCAAACAGTGTGAAACACGGAGGACAGTGGTTTGAATGGTCATTGGCTCGTGTTAGGGTAATGGTTTACGGCCTCACCTTGGGGCTTTCGCTGAGAAGACTGTCACCGATAATGTTTGGGATCTAGCAGCTTTTTTTCTCATTATTTCCTCTCTCCTCTACTCATCTCATTCCACATCCCCCCATTCCCCCCTCCCCTTCTACTTTCCTAACCCTCCCCGCTCCTCTCTCCCCTCTCCTCACCTTCTCTATCCCCTCCCTCCCTCTCTTCCTCCCTCCTCTCTTCTTTAGGGCTCTTTACATTAGTCCATCGCATGTGGGAGATGAACGGCATGTCCTTCCATTTCATCACCTGCCTAAATACCTGCAGACAGATCTAGATATTAGATCCCCTGTAACAGCACTTAGTAAAGCAAGCTCCCCTAGAGATAGTGTCAGGGCCATGAAGAGTCTGCATGCAGACTAGATCATAAGCCAGGGTGGGCATGCGTGCGCATGTGTGCGTGTGCAACAAGGATGAGTCACCAGAGAGCAGCAATAGAGATCTGCAGCATCCCTCTGACAATCATTTCTCTGATTGCATTATACTCTACTGGAGGACCCTGAATGACTCCCTCTGTGCGTGTTTGTGTGTGTGCTTGTTTGTGTGTGTGTGTGTGTGTGTGTGATGAGGCACCGTCAGTCACCCGTACCGTCCGATACCATCTAGTCAGAAGGCCAGATCAGAGCTGTGGTCACCAGAACAGAAAACAGCGAGAAGTGCTCCCTTATGAAGTTACTTCCTTTGAGACAGGTTTTTCTTGTGAGGTCACTTCCTGTCGGACTAGTTCTCTTATGAGCTCACATCCTGAGGGACTAGTTCTCGTACGACTTCAAATCAAACGTCTCTCTGCACTGGAACCCGGCAGGTTATTGGAAGATGTTTGTTTTCTGAACAAACACAGGTCAGAAACGATCACGGAAGATTCCAGACAGCGCTGTCTGCAGTTCCTGTGTGAAATCTTTGTGTTCTTTGTGAAACCCACCAACAAACTGTTCCATTCATCAACATTTAGACAGCAAACAGCAGAACCCTCCTTTCAGCTGTTCTAGAACACAGAGGAATGGCTCCAGTGTCAGGTGATCGACAAGGACGCCGGCACCATACACCGCATGCCATTAGGGCAGCGACGACAGCGTCACCATGGCAACTGTCATGCTAAAAGCCGGGCTCCATCATCGGGCTAACAAAGCTCCGAGACTCTCTTTTCTGCCTGATTAAACCATTAGCAGACCGTGGTATTATTATGGTGTTGATGATGTATTCAGTGCACAACGATTTAGCTTTTCTTATTTTTCGTATTTCTTTTCTTAATAGCTCTGTTCGGTAATTCATGCAGAATCTCTCACAAGACGGTGATGTGGAATTACAATGTCTAAACACAGCACCAGAAAATCCCCCCCCCCTCAAATCACTGCCTTGTTTACTGTTTGTTTGTGATGGTGAGACAGGGTCTAAACGTGAGTGTGGTAGCAGTAGCTACTGGGTTTCCATGTTTCTGACGTACTCTGCATACAGCTAGTGTGTGTCCTCCCGGTCAGCAAGACAGACAGGCAGTCTGACAAACCGACAGACCAGTCTCTCCCCCAGGGAATTATATGTCCATCCCCGCTTACCTTCCTCCTCTTCTCCTCTCGCCCGCCTCCTCCTCCTCTCCACCTTCCTGTCACCTTCCTGCTCTCCCCTTCCCCATCTCCTCTCCCTGCCCACCCCCCTCCTCCACTCCACCACCCCCCCCCCTCCCCACCCTTCCCCATCTCCTCTCCCTGCCCACCCCTCTCCTCCTCCACTCCACCACCACCCACCCCCCTCTCCCGAATTGTCATTGACGAGTCTCAGGAGACAGTACCACCCCCCCCCCCCCCCCCCCCCCCGTCCTCTGCTCAGGTAATTCAGTTACAGACAGTGCCTGTTACACTATGATCAATAGTCCCTTCCATCAGGCAGCTAGCTGCTGCGCTCTGTAGGTCACCTGTCTTTAAATAGAGAGGCGGACGCTCATGAAATGTCTCATATATAACCCGTCACAGTCAAACAGCCCCCCCCACCCCCCACCCCACCGACAACCCGAAAAGCACCTTTCAGGGTTTGAACACACCATCTCCCTCCCCCCGGTGTTCTACTGTGTAATTGTCCTATGGGACTCTGAAACAGCTTGGCTGTACTTTCCGGACTGGATATAAACAAACAGTCCTTGGTTGGCTTGCTAGCCTGATGCCGGGCCGAGGAGGTGCACAGGGAGAGGCGATCGATGCCGTGTGCTGAACCAGGCCGGTATGAAAGGCTACAGCAGCCTGGAGGCCACGCAGAATATTGACCCGTTCTGTTCCCAGCGGACCACGGAGGGGGAAAAAGTTTCTGCCGCCCCGCGAGGCCTGGTTGTGTTCTGCCCCTCACTGAAGCGGAATAAAAGCGTCAAAAACGATGGTCGTATATCGTCGAAAATATATATTTATATTTATGTTCCAAAACCAATTTCCGAGGCTTGCCGTCGCCCAACGTGGTTTAGATGAGGCAGTTTGCTTTCTGTTACGATGCACCGCGCGGCGCTTAACGTCCCAGTGGGTCCATTGAAAGCGCAGTTCTGATATTGGAGGCCTGTTCTGCAGTCGGCAGACCGTAGAAGGCTGAAGGATGACGTGCCTGTCATGGTGGCGGTGACAGTTCTCTGTCTGAAGCTCTCTCCCCGTGTCCGTGACAGGGGATCCATCAACATGATCGGCCAGTCTAAATGAAGCCATGTCCCCCTGTCCTGTTGCTCTACCCGTTTTCGTCACAGATCGATCTCTGCACTCCTCGCAGCTGACGGTTTGGAAAACACCCACGGTTAACGGCGCCCGCTGAGAGGAAAGGTCCGGAAGTCTCGGTTTCGGCGTGGTGGTGCTGTCACCGTTTGGTTTACGCGTTTATTGTTTTATGACTAATCCCAGCGCTGCGGTTTATTAATTTATCAGAGGCAACATCTGCACATTAACGAGAGCAATCTATTACAGCACGTATTGATTTATGAAGGACAGTCTCGCATTCGAAACTGACTTTGAAAATGATCAAATCATCATTCAATCATGCTTGATCCAATTACAACAGCCCTACAGACAGCGGTTTGCGGTCTTCCGTGAGAAAAGTTACATCGACTTCATAAGGACCCTGACATTCGCAGAGTAACCATGGACACCTACAACAATTGTGGCTCATGGCAGCTTGAATAGTTCCTAATGGTTGACAGCTTCAAGCACGTCTGGAGGGGAATGAGAATCGGTTGGATGAAGGACCAAAGAGGGTTTCGGTTAGCGCTCATTTCGCTCATTTAGTCAACAAGGGATGGATTTGATGTGCTGTTTACCGGAAGGATGTCTGGTGCTGTTGTGTATTTGCGTTGTCTATCTGTGTAGTGTGAGTCGTGTGTCACCTAGCTTTTTGGCAGTTGCTAAGCTTCTTTGTGAGTGTCCTCCTTTTCCTCTTTTATGTTGGTTTTTCTGAAATAATTATCAAGGGTGTCATGCGATTACCCAGAGCACATTGATTCCGAGCTGTGTGTGTGTGTGTGTGTGTGTGTGTGTGTGTGTGTCGGTTGCTGAATGTCCTGATTTCAGTGCCTGTCTGCTGTGCTAATTCGTATCCACCTGCTTGTGATTGTGAGTCTGTCGGTCTGTCTGTACATCTGTCTGTCTGTCTATCCATCTGTCTTTCTGTCTGTGTGCAAGAATATCCTACAGGAGAGAAGCTGTCGCCCCAAGACTGTGCCATGGCTGTAGTTCTGGAGCTGTGAACACACCCGCACACAAACACACAAACACACGTGCACGCACACACAGGGCTCTGGAGGAGACAGCCGAGCCAGGCCCATGACTGTTTCATTGAAACACACTGCACCATTATCCCTAATTATACAGCTCACAGTCACTGTCATTCATGCACACACACACACACACACACATACACACACACACCCACACACCCATACACGCACACACAGAGAAACGGCCCTCATACAAACACACATAAGGGAAACTTAACGTCCTTGTCATCCCTGTTTGGAAAGCAGAATCCCACCGGATATGTTAGTGAGCAGTAAATGCCAGTTGGTGCTGGTTGCATCAGGTACACCTGTACCAGCCTGAGGTGTACCAGCCTGTAGTTTACCAGCCTGAGGTGTACCAGCCTGTAGTTTACCAGCCTGAGGTGTACCAGCCTGTAGTTTACCAGCCTGAGGTGTACCAGCTTTGTGTCACATGACACAGATTAGGACAGGTGTCATCTGAAGACCCCCTAGAACACTGCCAACCAAATACACTGTAACTCCTCTATATCCTTGTTAAAACGCTGTTGGGACATGTTATGTTATAAACCAAGAAAATCCCTGAGAAGTCTCCTTATTATATTCAATTATAACAACAACGCAAAGCAAAAACAGTTTTTAGAAATGTGTCCCTCCATGTGTGTTTATTAAACACATTTTTACACATTCATTGCTTGGCATGTTTCACCTGACAAACATTCAAAACTTATCCAAAAAGTGTACACCGCGTGCTGAGTGTATGTTGACAGAGCAGTGTGAACACGGTGCGTGTGTGTGCGAAGGGTGCGCTGGTTACAACCAAACCTCACAACAGACGGGTCCTCATCAGCTATGTCCTCCTCTGACGGCTGGCTAACACAAAACAAACCTCCAACAAACCTCCAGCCCTGCTGACATCCACACAGACAGCCTTCTCCATGTGAGAAGATAAGGACACACATTTTCGATCCTCAGAAAGGTGTTTGTAGGAGACCCAGAGAGGAGAAGCTGGTGGGAGGAAGGGATGGGGTTTTACTGGCCCAGACCCAGGTCCAGAACGAGTCCAGGTCCAGAACGAGTCCAGGTCCAGACACTGGAACATGAGTGATATTGTGTATTGTGTTTGTTTTGTCTTGTGGTTCAGGTGGAGTCGAGGGACACGTTGAACAGCATTGCGCTCAAGTTTGACACGACACCCAACGAGCTGGTGCAGCTGAATAAGCTGTTCTCCAGAGCGGTGGTCCCTGGCCAGGTGTGGACCCCTGCCCCGCTCCCGTTCTTTGCCGCCTCTCATCCAACTACTTGGCTCTTTCTCTCTCTTGCACACACACACACACTCTCCATCACTGCAATCACACACTGCTCATCGCATGCATCTTCTGCCACACACTACTCACTGTCACTTGTCAATGGCCCTCAACTGGGGTGACTAACCACTAACTGAGCACTGTGACTTCCTCATGAGTTCCTACATCTACATCTCAGAGGGGTCTCTGTATCGCAAAGTGCAAGTTGTCCGTTCGCTGGTTGTGTATGAAGTCCGTCTCTCCATGGTGCTCTCGATGTTAAGGGGAGCCTTGAAACGCTTCCTGTGGTGTTGACGGTTGGTCTCTCCCTGTCCCTGCTGGCATCACACACAAAAAAATCCACTCAGTAAACCAGTGAGTTCTGGAGAGCTATTAGTATCTCCCCTCAGGGTGACCAGGGAAACCACCCCCGGCCATTTTAACATGTCAGCCAGCCATTTCTAACGACACGGCCAGCTGTCCATTCAGCCAGGACACCCAGTCACCCAGAGAGCAAATTGTCCAGACATCCAGTTTTCCTGTGTCTCTATTCCCTAAGTCAGTCAGCCAGCTTGTCATCCAGCCAATCGTTAAGCTGGCCAGACATCCAGCCAGCCAGTTAGTCAGTCAGTCAGCCACCAAACAGCTCAGCACTAAGTGATTACTGAAGCGTTTCAGATTGAACACACTCCCCTCTTAAAATTCCCTGGCCCCTTTCAGAATCTCTTAAGAGGGCAAGAGGTCTGAAGTACTCCCACCTGGACCTATAATAATGTGGCGCATGCAGAGACACACGCGCACACACTCACACGCACGCACACCCATTCAGAGAACAGCGCCCCAGCATGAGAGAACCAGATCCTTCTGCATGTGTTCCTACCAGCTGTATAACCAGCATGAAGATATCTTGTATGGTATTTTCATTGTCCCCTTCCTCCCTTATCTGTTTGTCATCTGTGATTGATATTAGATTACTTACACAATCATGTTATCAATCCTGTGCATGCATGGGGTTATACAGTGTGTGTGTGTGTGTGTGTGTGTGTGTGTGTGTGCGTGCGTGCGTGTGTGGAGGTGTGCGTGTGTGTTTGTGTGCGCACATGTATGTGTGAAAGGCATGCATGTGCTGTGTACAGTGTGTGTGTGTGTTTGCACAATGGCCAGGCCTGTGTCAATACAGCGGTGGATTGTGTTTGCAGGTTCTGTACGTTCCTGATCCTGAGTACATATCCAGTGTGGGAAGCTCCCCCTCCCTCAGTCCCATCAGCCCTCTGTCTCCCACCTCCTCAGAAGCTGACTTAGACAAGGTGACGGTATGTTGACCCCCCTGCACCTGAAGTCCGCTCACACGCACACACATCATGTACACACACACACACACACTCACAGGCACGAATGCACACACGCACAGGGACGCACCCTCTCAAGCATGAGTTCATACTGACAGTTCATACAATAAAAAAACATACATTTCTGGTGTCACATCCTCGGTCCACATGTCTGAATCCAGACCACAGTCCCCTGTTCTAAGCAGGCTGGAGGACATTGCTGTCAGCAGGTGGTTGTACTGGGAGTGTATTAACATGACGGCTAGGCTAGGCTTTAGGTTAAGACAGTCTTATTCTAGTGTGCAGCCAAGTTAGTGTGTGACAAGGTAAGACAGAAGTTAGCAGGTTCGGTCGAGGAGGCGGTCTGCAGATAGCATTTCTGTGATCCTCTCCAATGGATGACCTCCCTACAGAGAACCAGGTCCTCCCTGATTGGTTCCTCTCAACTGCCTGTCAAAGTTTTCCCCCAGGTCCAAGAGCTGTCTTGCCCAGCCCCGAAATGAGCCTTCCGTTAAAACGTTTCGTTCACCCCACGTGACCCCGCCCCCCCCTCCAAGAAGAAAAATAACCGGTCTCCATGGCAACCTGATTCCATTCGATTTTTCTTCTTATCAGAAAAGGGTGCCGCCGTCGGCCAAACCAGACGCTTGGATTCCTAGCCACCCGTAGAACAACTCTCCCTCTGTCCCCCCTCCCTGTCTCCCTCCCTCTGTCTCTCTCCCTGCCAGGATGAAGGCATGTTCATTTAGCAACGTTATGAATCTATTTAGGTCACGGACGGGAAAACGGAGGCATATTTCTCGTCCGTAGAGGGAGAAGGATGAGTGTGGCAGAGTGGCGCCGCGACTGCGGAGCGATTAGGCCTTTTGAAAGTGCCTCTTCGTCCTGTGTTTAGGGCCCACTGATAAAAGCAGCGTCTTGTTCGCTCAGACAAGCAGCATGGGTGCAATTATTAAGGACTTGTTCTAGGGCAAAGGTAAAATTACATGTCTGCACCGTGTTCGTCTGTGTGTGTATGGAAGAGGTGTTTAAATCTGCATTTAGGTGCGAGTCTAATTTGCAAGTGAGAGGAAGGAACAACCCACTTCCTCTGCTTATTTTAGAGACGCTGCCAAGCTTTTAATTACCAAGCTCTCGTTCAGTGGCTCAGTGCTTTACCCAAGGACATTTCTGCTAGGAGATTTTCCTCTGAGGTTTGTGTAGCGTATATTACGGCGATGCAGCCACACCACAAACTTGATATTGGTTTCCTGGAGAAAGATAATTTATTTGTATTTTTTTTCTACGCGCGCTACATGATTTCAGTGTTGAAAGTTTAACGCTACACAAGTCATGGAGACTTGAGTGTAGAGGCAGACAGTCAGTGATCACATTGTCTCAGCGATGTTGCCTTTCAGAGTGTGTGCTACAGATAGGAAGAGTGTAAATACGGTAAAGGTCAGAGCTGTGACATCTAAATGGTCAGGTAGCAGATGGATATCTCTGGTGGGACAGCCAACAGAAAGATCACATCTTTCCTGGCTGACCGCTTTCATCACATCAGTCTGTCTGGCAGGGTTTAGTTGAGTCTGTTCTATCTGGCTGCGGCTAGCTGGGTCTGCCGTGTCGTCTGGGTGGGTGGACATGTCCTCTGTCCTCCAAACCCTGGCCAGACCTCTGGACTCTCCCCTGTGCGCCACGCCGTGCCCAGCTGGCACCGCCTCATCTCTGGCCCTGTCCTCCTCCCGCCCCAGCCTGCTCCCTGCCTGCCTGGCTCCCACCCACCCTTCCTTCCTTTCTGCCTCCATCCCTCTATGCCTTCCTGGTTTCTTCCAGTCCGTTCGCAGCCGCAGGGGGCTAAAATTAGGGTGGAGAAAGTAGAACCAGTGTAAATGACCTGCTGAATCCAACTGGTGCCAACTAGACCAAAGTTATCTGGTTCATCTATTTCAACCTTGCCAAAAGCTCCACTTCTAAAAACCACCAGGTGTGAGTGTGCTCAACACACTTACACACACACACACAAACACGCACACACACGCCACCTGCCTCTGTAATCGTAAAAAGAATACCGTGACATTCGGTTTTATGATTTACTCAGTGACAGAAAACATCCACTAGGGGGAGCAACACATCCTAGGACACCTTGTCACTGCATTACAAAACCAAACAAAAACAGTTTAATACCTAAAAAACACACTTCACACTATACCTGTGGAAAATGCAACGCCTGCACAGATAGATGTCAGTATTTGACCCACACAGCAAGAGTAAGGCTGAATATCAGAGGTATTCATCCACCCCACTTCCCCAAATGGCAGCATCAGCTACTAAACCCAGTGTCGGGCTGAATATCGCACGCGACCTCCATTCCATCCCTCCTCGATCTTCGCGTCTTGCTTCCTTGTCTCAGAAAGAAGGACCCATAAATCCTTCTTCTCATACAACATTCAGAGGGGAGGCTGAGGAGAGGAGATGGGGGAGGGGAGGTTATCGAGGAGATGCTACCAGCCCCCGGTTCGGTTGCCACTGGGGTGGATTACCGGTGGGGCTCCACTCTCCGCCCCCTCCCAAAGCCTCGGTAGATAAGCTCCAGATGGTCTACACACCCACACTAACACATGTGCACACACACACACAGACACACACACACATACACAGATCACAATTCTGCTTTGATCTTGAGATTTGCTATTCAGGTGGCTACCCCAACCTCCCAAAGCGTGTCAGATACAAAACACCTTGTCTGCAAGGTCATAGGGGACATCACAATCCCGTTGCTATGGTTGAGGATTTCAAGATAGTGTTGCTATGGTCAGGGGTCCAATCACTGTCAGGTTAGTTGTTTGTGTTGTGCTAGAAGAACACTAGCCCTGTTTGACACGGGTAGAGCACACGATAGACTGATGTCAGAGCATCGCATGTTCAATTGATTCTGCGTAGACCTACGATGCCGAATCGATATGGCACAATCGTCATTTCTCCTGATCTGGGATTGATCGTTTAGCCTCTGTGTCATGCGTGGCTTTGATGAAAACACAAGAAAGAAACAAGGTGAAAGCGCGTATCCATGAAGGCTTAATACATTCGGGTTTGCAGGATCGCCACCTGAACTGTCTATAGAATGCGCCGGAGAGTTGATGAATCACTATCTGATGCAGTGCTCTGCAAGAGAACAGGTTAAGTGAGCTTTCTTCTTTATGGTTTTCAACCATATGTTCAACAACTTGGATGCACGTATGTACACTTAATAAATTCAGATTCAGAATACTTTATGAATCCCGGGGGAAAACTCCTCAGCAGCAACGGCACACAGTCTTGCAAAAGCAAGGTAAGGTGTGAGGTAAAAGATTAGAATAGTGCACACAGGGATAGAGGGGTGGGGGTATATATATATATATATATATATATATATATATATAATAAAGTGTACATACGGGCATCCAAGTTGTTGAACATATGGTTGAAAACCACAAAGAAGACAGTCCCAATGTGTGCATCAGTGACCACACACACACACACACACCCATCTGCATGTGGTTCCATCAAACCAAGCTGAGAACAGTCAGGCTGGGGTGTTGTGTGGTGGTCTGTCAGCCATCAAGCTAGCTACCATAACGCCACCAGCTTCTCCTCCCTCCCACATAGCCCCCACCACCACCATCACCACCACCAACCGTGGCTCCTGACACCCTGCCTCCGGAGCCCACATGGCTGCCAGAGTGAGGAGAACATCTCCCCCAGGTGGTGTGGTGGAGGCCGTGGGAGGAACCCAGCTGGCTGGGTGATTTCACACCTGTTGTGGCTGTTCCCAGCTGTTGTTTTGACATGCTAAATAAATGCCTTGAATCTGTATAGAGTATTACAGGGCATTACAGGGGGCAATGTTTTCCACGCTGCTGTGAGAGATCACAGGACAACAGCAGCAGAGGCCGGAGGAGAACATGAGTCATTTGGAAAGTGTCTGGACAAACGAACAGGAGTGGGGGGGTGAATCTTTTGAACCGGAGAGGATGACCCACCGAGCTGCCCTCACTGAGGTCATGTGCCCCCCCCACCCCCCACCCACCCCCCGTCTCTCTCTTTTCCTCTGTCTCTTTTCTTTTCATATAGAAGCCCTGTTTTCTTTCCTAGCCCTCCTCGTTCGTGTGATCCGCTCCCACAGAGCAGCCTTGTTGCTGTGGCTGGCCTCTGACAGGTTATGTTGTGGCTGCGGCGGCTGGCACCCCAGCCTCTCCTGTCCAGGGGGTGTCTGGGCTGGTGGAGGGCCGGTGTAGGTGAGAGGCTCCTGGCTGGCTGTGGACACCGAGACACAGAGGTGTGGGAGTTGGTGTCAGGAGGGCAGACGGTTGACTGGTGTGTGTTATGACTGTCTCTCTCTCTCTCCCTCTCTCTCTCTCTCTCTCTTTGTGTCTCTGTCTCTCCCTCTCTCTCTGTCTCTCTCTCTCTCCCTCTCTCTCCCTTTCTCTCTCTCTCTCTCTCTCTCTGTGTCTCTCTCTCTCTCTGTGTCTCGCCCTCTCTCTCTCTCTCTCCCTCCCTCTCTCCATCTCTCTCTCTGTCTCTCTCTATATCTCACTGCTTCCTCTTCCTTCTTCTGTTTCCTCTCTCCTCTCTGTTAGCATGCTTCTCCTCTCCTGCTGTTCTATTCTGAACGCCTCCCTAGTCTGGCTCAGCGTGGCTCCAGCATGCTACTTACCCTCCCACCTGTTCTCCCAGCCCCCGAGTCACCTACCCACCCCCCAGCCTCCCAGCCTCCCACCCACCTATTTTCCCGGGCCCCCCCAACCAACCAGCCAGCCG
Source organism: Protosalanx chinensis (assembly GCA_030340685.1). Classification (NCBI taxonomy): domain Eukaryota; kingdom Metazoa; phylum Chordata; class Actinopteri; order Osmeriformes; family Salangidae; genus Protosalanx; species Protosalanx chinensis. The sequence goes on along the minus strand of CM059322.1, from coordinate 13,681,927 downwards.
GCCGGCCTGCCACCCAGCCAGCCACCTATTCTCCCAGTCAGCCACCCAGCCAGCCAGTGAGCCTGATCAGCCTGCTTTAGGTTCAGCGGCCAGCAAACACACCATCTGGGTCCCAGCGCTGAGTTTCCATTAAGGATGACTGACGGAGCACATGAATCATGTCTGGCTGTTCTTGCTAGCGAGGGTCCTCTAAAGACACGCACAGGAACAGAGGCTGAATGTCTTCTCCTCATCCAAGATAGGAAACACACACCTGTCTCGTGTGTGTGTGTTTTGTGTGTGTGTGTGTGTGCTATAGTACGTCCTACTCTATGTTCATCCACAGTGTGTTTGATGAGAAAATTGGACAGGGTCTTTCCTATGCACACACAGGCACAAACAAACACGTATACTCACACACACATAAGCACGCACACACACCCAGGGACATGAGCAGACTCTGCTGTAGCGTTTGAAGATAATTTTTCATCTGGGAACCTGGACATGACTCTAGAAGATCCTGTTTAAGTCATGTTGACCAGGCACCAAGCTGTGAACAAACATTCGTTCTGGAGGAATATTTAGGTCTAATTAATCGTTCCGCGTCTCTAACCGAGGAGAGAAATTTCATTTGGAGCTCTCCCTAGTTAGAAGGCTCCTGGAAGCTGGCTTGTAAGTGATTGCTTGGCTGTGCAGAGGCTATCTCTGTCTGTGTGTTTAGAGACAAACACTGGTGAGTTGGATCTATGGAAACTTGAAGATGTTTTAGACCAATGCGTTTGAATAAGGACTATTGAACTTTTCAAGTCCGGCCGCAGCATAATATTTGGTGTGGGATTTGTAATGCAGGTTGTTTCTTAATTAAATTGCTGTCAGCTCTTAAACGGGAAGCTTCGTGTTTTGGCTCGTGTTCATACTTCTGTTTATACTGATTCTGGACTCGCTTGACTCGGATGGGCGCAGCGCCGCTTTCGTGAAAGCGCAGCAATGCACCGCTTCGACGCCGCGCCGGCATGACACGTGTCACTGAACCCAGCCGCTCTCTGCCTCCCCCCTGCTGTCTCCTCCTCACGGCCACCCCTTCCTCCTCCTCCTCCCCCCAGGACTCCGATGGCCCCTCCAGGCCCGAGGCTCACCCGCCCGTCTTCTCCTCCCTACGCCACTCCCGCGTGGTCTCGGCCACCTCCGAGGAGGAAGAGGCCCTCACGGAGAAGTTCCTGAAGATCAACTGCAAGTACATCACAGACGGCAAGGTGAGCAGATACCCGACCCTCTTCTCAACTCCGGGCAGCGGTCAGCATCTGGGGGGGGGGGGGGGGGGGGGGGGGGGGTTTACTGTGACTTTAACTGAAACATGTCTCTGTCTCTTTCCCTCTATCCCTCTCCTACCTTTCTCTCTTTCGCTCACGTCATTTATCCTCCTCCTTCCTGCCCCTATCCCTCTCCCCTCGTCCCCCTCCTCTTCTCCTCTGTGTCCCCTCCCTACTTCTCTCCCTCTCCTCCACGTAATTCCCTCCCTCTGCCCCCCCTCCCTCCCTCCACCAACTTTTCAATGCCCCCTGCCCCGCCCCCCCAAAGGGTGCAGTGAGCGGCGTGCTCCTGGTGACGCCCAACAACATCATGTTCGACCCCCACAGGATGGACCCCCTGGTGCAGGCCCACGGCTGCGAGGATTACGGCATCATGTGCCCCCTGGACGAGGTCATGTCCGCCGCCATCTACAAGGAGGTCACCGACCGCAAGGTCCGAGAGGCCGTACCCCTGTAAGAGAGCGGGCCCAGACACGTTACCCCAACACGCGCTCACAAGCATGGGACACACCTCGCACCCTGGCTACACACACCAGGATCACCAGGGGCACCAGTCTGTCAGAATTGGCTTTATTCATGCAATTTACACAATTGACTGTGGTAGGATCGAGCAAACATACAACATACATGGAACTTAAATAAGATAGCAATAAAGATAATAAGATGCAAAAGTCAAAGTTAAAAGTGGGCATTAGCTGTACAGAGGGTGGGCATATAACTATAGCAAGTATGAGTTTAAAATAACGAGTATAGTATCTGTCCCATACCAAAATATTGCAGGAAATTACCGGAAGGTTAATGAAGTAGACGTCCTGCCTCCCACGTTCATGTTGTTCACTCATCGGCTTTATGGGAAATATTCAGCTGTGTCTGCTCTGCTTAGTCTACACCTCCCACAGACCTCTGTCTGAGCTTTTCAACAACAACATCCTGGCACAGATTAGCATCAATTCCATAGCGTTCCCTTGATGCTATGATGCTATTTACCGTTATAGGACCTTGAAGACTCTTTCTCTCCTCTTCCCAAGGCGGGTGTGGGTATATATGTGTGTTTGTGGGTGGGTGGGGGGTGGATATGTGTGTGTGTGTGCTTGGTGGGAGGATTGGGGCCGCTGTGTGTTCAGCAGTGCTTTTTCTTGTGATGCGTAATGACTGTTGTCTGAGTCGGCCCAGCTGCGTTCTCAGCAGGCCAAGCCTCCGCGTCTGAGTGGAGCGCACAGCTGAACAACAAGTGCCCATGTGTGCCAACACTGTGCCAGCACTGTGCCAACCCGCGTGTGTTACTCACACAGCTGGGACTGCTTTATATGGACTCTTTACATTTTCAACAGGCTTTTGAACCTGTTGAAGGGGAGGGCTTGGGGGGGGATGAAAACGATGTGGTCTGCAGGCTCGTATTTTTTGTTTTTAATGCTGAATTCCAGTCTGTGTTTTGCATTGTGTCTCATCCCACCAGAGGTAAAGGAAGCTATTGTTATGCAGATTGTGTGGCTGTTAGCTATGTGCCGTGGCTCTTTCTGTTAAGAATGAGAAACAGGCTTCTAAAGTATTGACTCTATTCTCATTGACATGCTGATTATCTCCTCTCTGCCTTTGTTTGGTTTGTTGTTTTGTTTCGCCCCATCGTGACACGCACACTCAAACACGCTCAGGAACCTGGAGCCTCTCACATCCACCTCAGGTCCTCCTCCCAAGGAGGCGGAGCCACATCTGGGGGAGCCAGGAAGTACCAGCGGCACCACCCCCCGCAGCATCGAGGGCTCCCTGTCAGAGGACGTGTTCACCGAGACGGACCTGTCCCCCATCCGCGAGGAGCAGGCCTCCTCGGAGGACCTGCGCCTGGACAAATCCTCCGGAGCCTCCACAGAGTCCGTCCAGACCGTCACCCAGCTGGAGGCAACGTGCTCCAGCCCCGGCCAGGGGGAGTCTGGCTCCAGCACACCCCAGGCCCCGGGCAGCGCTCGTGGGTCAGTTAGCCAGCCCGAAGGCCCTGCCAGCGCTACTGCAGCGGACAATCCAGACAGCCACACTGCCACACCCAGCCAGGCTCTTCAGGACCTCCAACAGAACAGTGTAGAGAAGCCACTCTGCACAGCCTCTAGCAGCACCAGTCCGGGGCCGGCTGGGCCCTCTCGCCCAGCTTCCCAGAGCTCCACTGCGGGCACCCAGGAGCCCACACAAGGCCCGGTCGGGGAGGCCCTCCAGGGGGCCTCTCAGGCGGACGAGGGGGGGCAGGAGAAGAGTGACACTATGCAACAAGGAGAGGAGCAGGGAGGAAACACAGAGCAGGGTCAGAAGGAGGAGGCAGAGGAGGACCAGCAGGGCTCAGCTGAAGGTTAGTACAACCTGAGGCAGAAGAGACTTCCTGTTTGGTAATATCCTCTGACAACCACATCTAATATCCGTCTACTGTACAATGGAATAGATTTTGTGATGTCATCCAGAGTACTGGGAGAGACGTTCACTATTACAGAGATGAGAGTTGTTGCAGAACAACGATTAAGAAGTTTAACTCGGTTTTTGAAAGGAGAATTGCATTCTGGTCAGGTCTGTTATGAGTCACGGATGATGTCAGGATGATGATCTGCCATCACACTGTCGTTGATATTCTTACCCAGAGACTGCACACAATCGTTTTCTAGAAACGGTCGACCATTTTCTCACACTGAGTCACAGTAGTGATGCATCTATCCTCCAGTCTCTCTCTCTCTCTCACACACACACACACACACGTAGCGCAGAAAAGTTTTGCTCTCCGCTCCTCAGAGCCACGGCTCGCTGTTCGCTCCTGATAACCTTTCCGTCGCAGCCCTGCGCCCGGACCAGCCATAATTGGAATGAGAGAGGAGAAAGAGAAAAGTGGAAATCTGTGAGTCGTTATCACCTGCCTGGAGCGCATGTGTGCGCGAGCAAGGCTTTATGGGGCTTTACACCCGGCTTTGATCTCAGGGCTCTGTCGGTCTCAGCCGCATGCTCTCCGCGCAGCGATAAACTGGGAACCTATCAGACACGCCGACGACACAAACAGACCCAGCAAACGTTTCAGGGTCGGGGGAGGGACGACACGGCAGCGATTAGACCAACATCAACCCCCCCCCTCACACACACACACGCAGTTAGCGTTCAAAACGCATCTTTTTATCCAGATAACACTGCTGTTTTCATGTTCAGGTTTGTTGTGTTTTTGAAGTAAACACTGGATCCCGTCGCTTGAATGCAGCCCGTCTTAACTGTTGACATTCGAGGTATTTCAGCCTGCCCAGATAGGTTGCCCTGTTGTCAGGGTCCTTAAGCAAGTGTGTGTGTGTGTGTGTGTGCCTCCACACATGGGCTCCGGACTCACACAGCTGTGCCCCTATTACCATCCATCAACTGGCCACAATAGGAATGAGGTTTTCCCTTCTCTCTCCGGTAATTATCATCCCACAGAGAGCGGGCAGAATGGCAGCTCTTATTCACGGGGCCACACAGCAGGGTGGCCCTTTTCTTCTTGACACATTACCATGGCCGACGCCAGCGAGAGAGCAACTTCAAAAACAAGGGGCAAATTACACACTCAATTAATGTGTTCACAAATGGATTTGTCCCACTGTGATGGGTCGTCCGTGTAGATTTCTGTTTTCTTGGTCCTGTGAGCTCGTGGCTCCGGCTGCTGGTGTCACACTTGTGGGGCTCCTGAAGGCTCCAGGCTGAGCTCCTGATGGGAGTGTTGGGATGGGAGCACGGGCTTCATCTGGACTGTCTCTCAGTCACTGTACTCAGGGGGGGGGGCTGGTGCTCTGTGTCTTGTGTCATCTGCTGCTTATCTGGCAGGAAATTGACGAACGTCATTTGAGTTGGCGTTGACAGGACGACAACGTCTGTATGTCTTTCTTTTAAAATAATATTCGTCTCTCATATCCTGTCATGTGACCATCACTGTCTGTAGGGAGGCGGAGGCACCGGACCCACAAGTTCCTGTGTCTGCGAGTTGGCAAACCCATGAAGAAGACGTTCCTGTCCAACGCCAGTGCGTCTATGCAACAGTATGCGCAGAGGGACAAAAAGCACGAGTACTGGTTTGCAGTGCCACAGGAGAGGTGAGACCGCTGTCACCGTGCGCACACTAATACACACGCTCTATACGCATGCCCCACACATCACATGCACCGAGGCGAATGTGGTTACAGTCGTAGCCCATGCAGTTTTGGACCTTCCCAGTCACACGCACACAGGCACACGCATATATACCTTGTCATTCCAATCATCTTCTTGGATCATCGCTTTATACCTAATGAAGTGACTTGCTGCATGTTCTTCTGGGTTTGTCTCTTACTGACTTAGGTATGTAATGGAGTTTTCGTGGCTCTCTGATTCCTCATCTTTGGATTTCAGCTCAGCTTGGATAAACGCCTGCTCAGTCAGCAGTGTTAGTAATTACATTATCATTTTGGCCTCGCAATGTGAGGGCAGCACCAGGAAACATGCATTACAGGACCAACCAAACTGTGAAATGTGTTTTCCTTGTAAATTAATCCAAATTGTGGCAACAGTTTAATACGATAAGTGAATTCTGAAAAGCCACTCTGTCAGAGGCAGCTTTTGAATACATTTTGTCGAGCGCTCGTCATCGTTTTTGGCTCCGGCATAAAGAAGTCCTTGTCTTTTGCCGTGAGGAGGGGAAGAAAAAAGGGACTGAGAGAGAGAGCGGGAGGAAGAGAGGAAAATAGAGAATGAGAGGGAGAGAACCGGGGGTGAGGTCAGATATTTTCTCCCTCTTCAACCCGCTCCACTCTCAGTGTTATCATCTCTCAGCTGCTCGTGGCCTTGCCTTGTCCTCCTATCATCTTTCTGAGAGAAATTCTTCACACACAACAGCTCACTGCTTTTTCACTCAGGATGGCTAATCTCATTTCAAGCAGACAGACTAGCTGGTGCTTGGCCCACAGACACACTACACACGCCACCCACCACACGCCACCCAACACCACTACAAGTCCTCAGTGTGGTTTTCAGTTGGAGCACTGCATCCTCTTCACGCCAGTAGTGATTTCTACAGACGCAGGCAGAATGTGGCGGTGGCCTGACCCAGATGAGAAGCGACCTGGAAGATCAGTGTAAAGTCTTCTGACAAAGGAAAGAGTGCAGGGACAGCGATGCCACAATACAAGCCGAGTCAGCACAGACGTTCATGCCTGGCTAAAAGATGGCCGCTCTCATGATTGCGACCCACTCAGCAATTTGAAAATCTATTGTATATTTCGTTAAATGTAAAATGTCAATTATAAAATGTACACTTTGATGCACCCTATCTAGATTAAGAAAATCCAGACATGCTTCTCTCAAATAATGTGTGTGTGTTCACATGCATTCTCATATGTGTGTGTGTGTCTTTCTTTCGTGTCTTCTCCCTCCAGGTCAGACCACCTGTATGTGTTCTTCATCCAGTGGAGTCCAGACATGTATGGGGAGGGTGTGGGAGGAGCAGGGGGGGAGCCTGGCTTCATGGTTGTGAAGAAGAACGAGGAGTCTGAGACCAGAGAAGAAGAAGCCATCACAGACTTCAATGTTAAAGAGTGGGAGGTAAGGCCTGTTGAACTGAGATACTCGTTCTTATGTGTTCATGTTGGTGTGTTTTTTGTTTCCTACTGGCTGGATGTTCTGTAGTATTGGTTCACAGATTATGTTCATGTCTAGCTTTGAACCGTTGAGTGATCTGTTATCATTTGATATGATTATTTAGTATGTTTCTGTCCTCTGTGATGTGTTTATTTTACAGTTTCCTCACATTCTGATTATTGTGGATTTTGTATATGATCAAAAGTATTTCACTGTTCATCAACGATAACATTTGTTTTTTGATCAATTGGGCACAGTTGTATGTGATCTGTGTTGCATTCATGGTTATTGTGTAGTGTGTGTTAAATGCATATTTCCTTGGTTTCGGAAATGTGTAATTTTCACCCGAGCTCCGCTCAGTGTTTTGCATGATTGTGTAATCGTTCTTTCTCAGTCAGTCATACTTGTGTGCTCTGTCGCATGCATAGATAGTGTACGGTCATGTGTGTTGGGTCGCAAACAGAGACTGTTGTTGTTGCTAGATGGCTGGTACTGACAAAGTCCTGTTTCTGTTGCTTTTCGTGTTTGTTTTTTTGTACTTAAAGTGGCCAGCCACTCGATGGGGATCTTGTCTATTTCTTGTTAGTGGCTTTATGATATCTTTGATTGCTCAAAGATTTTGGGGGGAATTAATGCATCCACACTCACACATACACACACATAAATACAGATGCTCCAATAGATTATCTTTTTGAAGAAACACAAACTCCCACATGCTTAGACTAATAAACTACTGATTGTACACGGTGGATTCAGCCACCGGTTAGTCCTGTGTTGGTTGTGTGCAGCCCTGCTGGAAGTAAAGTGAGGGAAATTCATTGCAAATAGAACTGATAGTGAATTCATGGCTGTCGCTTGGATTTACATGTAAATGCAAATGAATGTTGTAGGTAACAAAGTGGACTGATTTGTTTTGCCCAGCTGAGGCCAAATGCTTTGCTGATTTGAATAAGAAAATAGTCACCTGCTTAGACACAGGGGTGGCCCTGAGTTTTAAACTAAACTAGAATGGCATTTGTTGCCAGTCTGTTGCCAATTTTGTTGCCAACCTGTACCATTTCAGTGTTAGCTGTTAGACTACGAAATATATATAAAATATTGATACAACAAAGAATATACTTTATAGGCATAATTGATTAAATGAGTGACAGTCACGGCTGTTCAATCGTTGATGTGCAGTTAAGGAGCAAATTAAGTTACTGTTCCTTTAAAACTGTCTCTCGAAGGGAACGCCTTCTTCGTGTGGACCAATGAAAACATTGTTGTGCTCTTATCCTGCGTTCTGATTGGCTGTCCACAATGTCAATCAAATCATATTGAAACGGCCCAACAAAAAAAACATTGTTTCTATTTTAGTTGCGTGCCGCTGGACTGGGAGCCCAACTAGATTAGTGATCCGTCTGTACTTGACCCCACATCGAGGAGATACTGGAATTACAACACGAATCTGAAATGTGACTTCCAGCTCAGTTTTTTTTCTCTGAAAGAAAGAAATGTTTTCTAGAAGGGTGAATGAAGGAAAACAGCTGACTCCTAAATACACCTATGTATGTATAACTGTCCACATGACTCAATGATTTAGTATGTGTCGTTAGCTTGCTAGGCTAGTTGCCTAAGAGGACTAGTACTAGTAGTACTGACTAGTACTGGAGGATCTGCTCATGAAAGATGAACCTTACTATGCTGAAGTATGAGAAGATTTCCCATCTTGGGTCTCTTCAAGTTTGGGCTTGCCTGTCGGGTTGGGATGTTGGAAGTTCAAGTTTTGATGAGCAAACAAGAGCGGTTGTGGGTCGGTCAACCCTAAAAATACCCTTCATGATCTCCAACTGTTAACGGGACAACAGTCCGGAATGGATGTTTGTTCAAGTTTATCAATCAAATGAGTTAACAACTGAGCCAAGCTGGGTAAATGGTTTAAACGACAGTCGTGTTTTATAATGTCATGGTAATACCCTCGTGTAGCTGGAGATAGACGGTTGTTGAAGGAGAATGACTCCCTTTGTCCCCATGCCTGGGGAGAAGAAACAGCCTTTGTTTTTACTTTCTGTATATTTATATATAGGATATATATCCTTCTGTCTATACACACAAGCTCAGTGCCAGCATCGCTTTTCTCCAAAGACTGTACATCTGTACATACATTTTTTATGAGTGCTGTAGTCTAACTCTATCTCCTCCATTATTGAAACCTCCCAAGTAGCACCTTGTTAGCAGAAAAGTTATTTACACCACCAAGAAGGTGACTAAAGGTTCCCTCTCCACTTTCGTCCGTGTGAACTCTCACCCAGGCCATTATCATCACCCTTTAGTGCCCTAATGTGACCAGGAGATGTGTGCTACTGGGATATATTTAACCTTAAAACAACAAGATAGTTCCCCCCTAAGGCCTGGTGTACTAGAATTCAATAAATCCAAAAATAGTGAAGATCTTTTTTTATGATTCTTTATGCTTTTTTTCTTAAAGTTGTTTTGCTCTCGGCAACATCCATGTTCATCTCCGTGTTTTTGTTTCGTAGCCAGACCTGTGCTATCCTAAATCCCCATCACTTAAGTTTCTGGTCTGAAGTGTTCAAATTAACTGGCTTAGTAGTTTCACAGGCAGCCTAAGAGGGCTTGTGTGGATTCCTTAACTTGGCCTACTCTTTCCTTATCCCTATATTTGGCACGACGTGATTTGTTAGTAAAAACAGTGTGTGCATTCTTTCTGCTACTTAACGTTGTGTTACACGGCGCTGAAGGAGTGACTCATAGTCATCCACATAGCGCCGTTTTCAGGCCTAATGAGCGAACACGTTCGTTAATGTGTGGGCATGCGGTGCCGATCCGTCTGGAAGTTCAACGAATACGTTCCGGGTTTTGCTCTGGTTTAAGGGGAGAGCTGTGACGAGAAGACGGTGATTCTCTGCCCGTGTGAACACTCCGCCGGGTTGGGTTGCTTGTTTTATATTTAGGCGTAGCCATGTCGGCCAGAGATGATACGGAACAGATTACACAAACATGCAAAACTCTGCTGCGAGCTACCGGACTGCAGTCCCATCATTTCACGCCTAAAAGGCTTGGCCTGGGCACTCCACCATGTTGTGGAGTTTTGTGGCCTGGAGATCCATTTGAGATGACCTGCTGATCTGAAGTTCAAATCTGCCTTCAAGTGCACTGTTACCCCTTCATCTATTCCCCCCCCACCTCCCCTTGCCAGCAGCATAGTCACTGTGCTGTTCCTGTCTCCAGGTAGTGTCTCTGACTGAGTACCACCGCCGGATCGATGCGCTAAACAGCGAAGATCTGCGCTCTCTCTGCAAGCGTCTTCAGGTGCTCCAACCTGCTCTGCCGAGCGCCTGGCCAACACTGTAGCCTGAGTCACACTCTCACACTGTACATCTGGGTGCCTACCTCAGGCTCTGTTAGCTGATGAGATCTTAGGTTTCTGTTAGTCCCTTAGGCTAGTGTGTGACTGTGGGTGGGAGGGGGCGGGCCACCAACCAAGGAGGGGGGGACCAGGGGGACGTTTCAACTGGGAAATGGAGATGTATGATTAGGAGAGATACTGTAAAGTGAGCGAGGAAGAGAGACGCCATTGACTGGGTTTAGGATAGTTCTCAGAGGACAATGCAGGTCTTTCACGGGGACGGTAACATGAGCACGTTCAGGCCACCAGCACCAAAGCGCACAATCAGGCCGCTTTTGAACGATTGCACAGTTGGCACGCCAAGCCAAATCTCTACCGGAGCCGCAAATTATTCATTAGATGTTTGTTTCCGATTCCCCTCCTGCCTTCTCCTCTGTAAACATACGGTTCTCTCTCGGTAACCACAATCTCTTCTGAGAGGGCCCCTAGCATCACTCCCTACTGCTGACAGTGTGCTGCAAACAGCAGGGCCTTTCTACAAGATACACTGCAGTTATCCTTAAGTGATTGTCATAGATGGCTTCAGTAGTTTAATGGAGCTTTGGTGGAGCAGAAATGTCACATATACATTTGTTGACAAAACCACGAACACGTATAAGCAGCGTCTAACCCAGCAGCTCTCCGCCTGGCTAAAGCACTTAGACCTGTGACACAGCGTAGCGCTGTCCTGACACCCTGATACCGCCAACACCAACGCTGGCTGGTTGCCAGCAGGACATGTTAGGTTGTGTTTAAACCTGAGACAAGGGCAGGGCTTACATCCACCCTTCTAAAAGCCTTAAACTGGAGTTTGAGATAAACAGATCAGCACATCGTTGTCTGTAGCCAGCAAGCAGCCAGCATCCAGGTTACGTCTTCAGAGAGGGTCGGCTGCTCCGAGCCTCTCGGATGACCTCGCTGACGGCCTCTCTCGTTTCCAGATCACCACCAAGGAGGAGGTGAACTCCATGCATGGCACGTCCATCAAGACCGAGCTGGAGCCAGAGACCTTCAGACCCAACCTCAGCGAACCCAGCGACCTCCTGGAGGCCGACCAGATCGAGAAGGTACCCCCCGCAGCCCCCCACCGGTCGAACGCACACACCGGACGCGAAGAACATGCACACACCTCGAACAGGCTGCGCTGCACTTATGTGCACGCAGGGACAGTTCCAGCTCAATTGGAATATTGATGTATGGATTGCCTGTAGACCAGGGACTTCCTGAGTAATAGTCCAGGTACTGTAGGCCTTGAGCGGTGAGCTTGTCAGCAGTGCTGAGGTGTGCTGACCTGGGGATTTTTCTGGAACACGCTCTTGAGGCCTGCTGACGACACAGTGCTGCACCTCAACACAGACCTGGGGAACGTCACCTAGGTTGCTGCAGGCCAGGCTCTCTCTCCCTCCCTCTTTCCCTTTATATCCCTCTCCCTCCAAAGTGTGTGCTATGACTGCTTGGAGCCCAGTTACTCTTCTATAAAGCCTGCCGAGTGAAAAGGTCACTGCAGGAGTAATGGAGCATTGATGGCTGTGGCCTTTCTGGATTTCATTTCATTCTATTTTTTTCTGCTTCCCTCTTACTCGCTTTCAATGGCCCACTTCCCCTCCCCACCCCTCTTTCTCTCTCTCTTCATCCTCATCTAGCTCGCCAAGAACCTCCCTCCCCGCACCATAGGGTACCCGTGGACGCTGGCGTTCGGCACGTCGAAGCACGGCATGAGCATCAAGAGCCTGTACCGGGCCATGCAGGGCCAGGACACCCCGGTGCTCATGGTCATCAAGGACAGCGACGGGCAGGTGAGGGACGGGCAGGTGGCACCACCTTCTGGGGGTGAAAGGCATCACTAGCGTGTGCTCGTTAGGTCAGCAGCTGCAGCAACACAACGCTAAGGATATGACACCAGCCTTGAACCGAGGACAGGAATGCCATACATTCTTGGGTACATTTACATTTAGTCATTTAGCAGACGCTCTTATCAAGAGCGACTTACAGCAAGTACAGGGAAATTCCCCCTGAGGCAAGTAGGGTGAAGTGCCTTTCCCAAGGACACAGCGTCAACGACTTTTAGCGACCTTACGATTGCTAACGTGATGCCCTAACCACTCAGCCACCTGACTCCCCAGGGTAGAAGATTTGTCATATCTGGACGACGAGATGATTCACTTGCACCACTTGTCACCTGCAGGTGTTTGGAGCGCTGGCCTCGGAGCCGTTCAAGGTCAGCGAGGGGTTCTACGGAACCGGGGAGACCTTCCTGTTCTCCTTCTCTCCAGAATTTGAGGTGCGTTGGGTCTCTTGCGGGCTGAGACTTGCTCTCACTTCCAGAACCCTCCAAGCTTGTCAGCCTGACAACTGCCATGTCATCGTTTGTTATGCAAGTCTGTTGAACTGCTGGGTTTCCCGCCCTGACAGGTGTACAAGTGGACAGGAGACAACATGTTCTTTATGAAAGGAGACATGGACTCCCTAGCATTCGGTGGTGGGAGGTGAGTGATTAACACTTCTGAATAGAAATCATCAACAAATTAGTTGACCGTCTTGCACTACATCATCAATAGAACAGGGTATTTCTCGGGAATTCCGAAAGGTAGTTGGAATAGTTTTCGTGGGGCTGAGAGAGCCACTGTCTTGTGTTTCTTAAGATATTTCAGTAGACTAGTAGACCTAATGTTGTTTTCTCTTCCTGTAGCGGGGAGTTTGGTCTGTGGCTGGATGGAGATCTCTACCATGGCAGGAGCCACTCCTGTAAAACCTTTGGCAACCCCATGCTCTCCAAGAAGGAGGATTTCTATGTGCAGGACATAGAGATCTGGTCGTTCGAATAAGTGACCAGGCCTCTCTGCGGGGAATCCATGGTTTTCAAAACCGGAGCCATCCTGAACACTGGCCACGTCCCAAACCAAACTGCACATCCCATCTGGGCTCCCCTGGGCCCGGCGGACCGCCTGGCCGCCAAACGAGCGCTTCGTCGTGCGTTACTACTGCAGTTATTTACAGAGCTTTTACTTTGTGAAACTTACCTTTGTGTGTATGTTGTTACAGCCTCAAGTCTTTGCAGAATAGGTTTTGGGGGGGTGTGAAGTCAGGGTTGGAGGCTGAAGAGATGTGTGGTTTAGGTGGAGGAAGTAAGAAGGGGGGGAATGGAGAGAGGGATCTGTTAGGTCTTGCAGAGCAAAAAGGGGCATCGGAACGGCTCCACCTCGCCCAGGACAGAAGATGGCCGCTCGGGTTTGGGACTGCAGAGACGGATCCGGCCTGGTCCAGGTCTACAGAACTTTTAAGACGCTCCAGGAAATTCCCCTGTCTACCCCCAGAACTGTGTTGAGTCAGTCACTAGGATGTCTGTGGTGTTGCATTCTGTTACAAGGAGACCCAGTCAACAAGAACAACAAAAATAAAGAATAATATGAAAATAAAAATGTTACAACAAAAAAAAAGAGGAAAAATAAACACATTCCCTAGCTCTCATCTGAGGAGTTTTAAGACACCCTGGAGTGTGTTTGTGTGTGTGTTAAGGGCATCACTAGCAGGGTAGGAGGACACTGAAGGAAAAGTAGTTTTTTTAACATCTGAGGTTTTCTTCTGAGTGTTGTGTATTGTAGTCCCTCCCTGGTCATCACAGAACACTATCTCAAAGCACATAGCTATAATCCGAGTTACCCATTGTCGTAATGTTCTGTTAAGTGGGTGTACCTGTGAGTCCAGCTAATGCCAGCTCTCCTCCAGGAGTGTGTGTACTGTTCGTAGACAGTAATGTGTTGCAATAGATTTGTGGAATATGCAAATGACTGTCCTGTGACCTCAAATATTCCAGGTGGGCCCTTTTCCCAAACCTGCAGCTCTTTCGGAGAGTGAACTTGTAAAGCTTTTACGTCTTGATACACAACTTGCTTTTCTGGGTATAGTTTGAAAAGCCTCAGACGGGGTTAACTGTTTTACATGCATATATGACAATTATATATTTGTATATATGATTATATCGATTTATATAATCATATATATATATTGCTGTTTAGTGTGACAGTGATCTTTTTGTGCTGATATTTCAGATGGTACAAATATAATGTATATTACCCTGTAAATTAATGTTAAAATAGTAGATTTGTTCCTATATATATAAATATATATACATATATATACAAAGTGTGGATTGGTGGGTTGCTTGTAGCACTTTAATCTGGTGTAAAAGCGTATGGCCAGGTTCCTAGATTCTGTTAGCAGTAGCTGTACAGTACTTTTCTGTTTAGAACATAACCATGTTAACTGTTAGTAGAAAAGCTTGCTGCAGCTTCACTGTTGAGGATGGGCCAGACGTTCTCGAATAAAGGAGCGTGTTAAGGGACTGGATGGGGTCAACACAGGGCAGAGTCTCAGTCCAGGTGTATTGTGAGTCCGTTTTGGTGAAAGGACCAGTTAGGAGACAGGCGGAAGGAGAAGGGAGGATTAAGATGTACATAACGTCTCAGCAGCTTTCTTCCCCCTTTCTGGTCTTCCACACCAGTATTTGTGTCCTTGTGGAGAGTCACAAAAAAGTCATGGATTTAATGCTCCAGTTATTTCACCAGAATACAATGTATCAGTGATGTATAAATAACAATAAAGCTGAATCAATTGTTGTAAACTGTGTGGGTTTGTCAGGGTTCTTCCCTTGGAAGGCCTTTCACCTGAGCAGAAGTGGAGTCCATAGGCAGTGATGAACTCACAGGTCTACTGCACAGTGAAGTATGAGTTTGGGTGGGTTACATAGGTTACATAGGTATATGTATATATATTTATATTTAATATTTATTAGTGCATGTAATGCCGTACAGAAAATGTCAGTTTACAATAAATGGTGACGGGTCCATCTGGTGGACACTTGTTATAAACAGCATTAAGTCAAAAAAAAAATTGAGGCTTGAAACCGCCTTATATGAACACTATTCACGATATTTATTGATAATGTCCAAATACACCTTAAAAAAAACAGTTGTATATATATTTATATATTATTATTATTATTATTAACAGTAGTTTATAAGACGCAGTTTGGTTCCGTTGGTCCTTCAGTCGCAGTACACGTCGCATGTTGTTTACGTCATCCTGATTCATGCAAAACGTCGACGAGTGTTTCTGAAGCGACTAAAACTGCTTTATTTTCGCTATATTTTCGCTATATTTATCGCCATCAAAATGAAGAAAGAACAGTTTAGACAATTTCTGGCTGAGCGGCTGACCGTGGCAGCTCTGGAGATCTTTTCAGCGGTAGAGAAAACATGGGACGGGTACCAAGAAGAGATATGTCGTTTTAAAGAGGAGAACGGGCGACTGCAGCGGCTCCTGGATAATGTGAATCTGATCCCTAAAAGTAAGTGATTTTAGAAGGTCCCCTTCATTCATTCATCAGTTAGTTTCTGTTTTGTTATTGTATGTTGAACTATTAGGTATCAGGGGTGCTGTGGATAAAAAAACAACAACAAAAGCCTAAGTTGTACTTGCCAGAACTGATAAAATTATCAAATATTCTCCCTCTCATTCATATTTCTGAGATATTTTACTTAAGTTAACCCAAGAAAGACCATGGCCATCATCACCTTTATTGAATAACAAGCTCCACCCTGTTTCTCTCTCTCCAGACATCACCCAGCACTCTCTCTCGGAACCCCCTAATATTAAAGTGGAACCGGAGCTGTGGACCGTTCACGACACAGAGCCGGATTCAGATCACGCAGACTCTCCGCTTACTTTCCCCTGTCTGTCAAAAGACTGTGATGAACAGGACTCCTCTCTGGTCTCTCCTGTGTACCAGCCTCGAACTGTGCAGAGCAGAATGGGAGCAGACCCATTCCTTTCTGTACCAACGGTGTCAACTCCCCGGGGGGTCAAAGCAGAGACTTATGTAGACCCAGTTTGTGACTCTCAGCCCCCCTCTGCTGTAAGCCCAGAATATTCTACAGCTCATAGTGCGGAGAAGGAGAGTGGAGGACTGCTGGCTGAACAGCACACCAGAAGATCAGAGAAAGCCCAGTTCTCAGTCAGCCAGGCCGATTTTGGAAACATCTTCAGCATGAGCAGGCCAGATGAAATTCTGCTGGAAAGAAAGAAAACCGTTAACATTACACTTTGCAGTAAGCGTTACAACACAAGTTCGAACCTGCAAATACATGGACAGGGTCATTCTGGGGGACTACACCATCAATGCCAGAAATGTGGCAAATTGTGTGAAACGAAATATAGCCTGAATGGTCACATGCGAACACACACCGATAACTTTATTCAGCAGTCTGTTCTCAAAAATCATTTAAATTCACACACGGGAGGAAAACCGTACCAGTGTCAGGAATGTGGCAAGTCGTTTGGTCGAAATGGAAGTCTGAAAGATCACTTGAGGATACACACCGGATTGAAACCATATCAGTGCCAAGAGTGTGGCAAGGCCTTCGGCCGAAAAGGTAGTCTTAAGGATCATTTGAGAACCCATACCGGACAGAAACCGTATCATTGCCAAAAATGCGGAAAGGCTTTCTGTAGAAAAATTGACTTAAATCTGCACAGTAGGAAGCACATAAATGAGGCACCGCTTCCATCTATTGAAATCGACTTATAGGTAGACCGTGGATTTGATGTCATGGAAACCATAAGATTGATGTGTAAAAACATGTGAAACTGTCTCTGCCCATGTTCCTGGTATCTCATCCCTGCTATCAAAGCAAGTCTGGAGGAACAGATTCACCCTTGTGTCATAAATCCTCCACTTGTTGATGTGTAGCCTACTTTGTATATTGTCATTTGCTTTTGTAAATATGTAACATTGATGTTGGCATTCTTCGTGTGTGTTAAGCTATTAATCATAATGCCTGTTTACAACTGTGAATTATCATATTTTGAGTATAAGGGATTAGATGGACAAAAACAAACACGTCAAGGATTAATCTGAAATGCCTTTTTACATGTTCGATCACATTTTGGAATCCAACTTTAAAGCCATGATAATAAGTATAAGAACAAAGAAGACTGGGAGATCTACAGTTCTACATTTATTCAATAGGTAAATTCAACAAACAAGTTTATGGCATGCATGTACCAGTTCCAGAACAGTGCAATCAATAGAGCCATTTAGAGCTGAGTTTGTTTCATCATCTCACATAGACACCTCAAAGGCTATTTGGGTTTAAGTTAGACGTAATGCTGTTCTCCCATGCATTGTAGATAAGGATCTGATCATCACTATATCATGGACCTGTTCAGCAATTTTTCAAAGCATGAATCATGGAAGGTTTGTACTTTGTAGACGGTTGGTGGGAGTTTAGGATCAGGGTCCTTTGACAACAGCCTTGTCAGACAGGTGCTGTTCGCCCAGTCTTCACAGGTCAAACTAATAAGAGGACATGCCAGAAACAGATTCCTTTAAAGGCAGGAAGTATGCATCTTCGCATAAGGTTAAACAATGATAAATAAATAAAAAATCATATTCTGTGCAATTTTGTCCCATTGTAGCAAAGTGAAACATTTGCATTATAGCAAAGAACAGTGGTAAGGACATGGTTCATAAAAAAAACTATAGTTGGCTGGTTTTGAAAGAAATCCTTAAGAGAGAAAGTATTATTTTCCATGTAGGTTCCAAGTAAGTCATTGGTAACAGATTGTCTGTAACCTCATCATTGTCCTAATGTAATCGATCTATCAGCACGAGATATCAGCCATGACAGATAACCTATTATATAATAAAGGCTTTGTCAGTGTTCTGCTAACTTGAACATTGCTCCAACATTCAAATGACAAAAGCATGGTCCTGTATATCACATCTTAATGACATTTGTCACACTGAAAGACTAAGGCTTTGCCCTCAAACACCAATGAGAGGCAAAAGGTTAATAAACAGTTCTGAGACAGTCAAAGGCTTCAGCAGGTCACTTCAGACGGAGGCAGAAAACTGAGGAGGCGGTGGGCCGTAAGTCACATTACGACTGATGTGCTTTGAGTGTCAGTGTCCTTAAGGCTCTCAGCCTGGTGCAGTCTCCACTGCTCTCCAGGAGGGGGCGCTCTTTAGTCCACCAGGTACTTGACCTCAGAGTAGATGAGAGGGAACATGACAGTGCAGGCACGGTACAGGATGGCCCCGCTCTTGTATAAGGCTCTGGGTTTGGTGAACCAGGACTCCGACTTAAAGGTGAAGTAGATGGCGTACAAGGCCACGGCGAAGAAGTGGCCAATCAGGGTCATGGGTTTGGGATTCAGCCTGGGAAATCAAATGGATTTTGGAGTTGGATGTAAATATTTGTATTTGTTATCCGTTTTGATATATTAGTAATATTAAAGAGAATGCGATGCACCATACATAGTATTTTACCAATGTCTATGGGTGTATGTTTTCACAGATTGTCATCCTCCCATAGGTTTGGTGAATAGAATCAATAAGTGGTGGTTGAGAGCAAAGACTCACACAGAGAGAAGCCCTATAGGACCGTTAATGCACTCCCCTCCAAGCTTAAAGTAAAGGAAACAGGCTTTCCTGAGCTCATGGAGAGAATCTGGAAAAACAAACAAAATCCCATAATGTTTTAAACATCAAATATAACAGGAAGAAATAGCCTTGGGAAGGAGTTAGAATTTCATGAAATGACCTACAGGTATATTAAGGAGAATATGTATACATATGTGAAGTGCTGGCAGAGTGCATAGAAGGACACTCACTGTCAGTGGCAGCAAATAGCTCGTACAGGGCTTGAGCCAACACATTCACCACAAAGGAATGTGATGACTTGCGTTCCCAGTGGAATTTTTTCTTTGCCTGTGAAGAAGATAACAAATGCTTAATACCACACCCTTTCACGACTTCACAAGTAATATCCAAAAGATGCTGATGTCAGCTCTGAGTATGCACTTATACTGCATCCACACTTCTGCTGGTACAACTCTAGGAACAGTGTTAGCTATACAAGCAAGCGCATGGAACATGGTGTCACATTCCATAACATCAATGCACATTCCAGTTTAGCCCCATCCAACGGGTTGGGGGGGGGGGGGGGTGATGTCATTCTTTTGAGTGCTTAGCTGGCCTATTACTTGGAGCATAGCTGTGTTGTCATAAAGATCCGGCATATTCCTGAGCAGAGCTCTCCAGATGCGGACGTCATTGAGGGCCACGCTCATCCCGCCTCCTGTTAGCGGGTGTCTCATGTTGTAGGCATCTCCCAGGAGCAGCACGCCTGGAAAGAACACCAAATCCCATGATTCCTGTCACACCTCACTGACCAGATTGGCACATAGTATTGTACAGCTACATGTGTGTGAATAATACTATCTACCTTCATACTGCTGATAAGAGTTACATAAATGATAGGTGTATGGGAATGTGTATTCTATGGTCATTTGTATTACTTCATGGTTCGATGGTGTAGCTACTGTATATCCTTCAAGCCTCACCTTGTTTGTTGACAGGAGAAGGCGGGAGGAAGCTGGCAGGCATGGACCTGAGGCGGTCGTTCTGCAGGGCCCCCATGAAAGGCTCCTTTATGTGTTCTGATGAAAGACAGAGAACCAATCAAGTTAGACACGCACCAGGACCTACCCAATCAGAAGGATGGATACATAAACGCATATACTGTACATAAACGTCCTCAGTATCTAAGGAACTATGACCTTTGAACTAGCAGTCCTGTTTGTAGTGTACTGTCTGCTTCTGTTGATTTCCTCCTACCTGGCAGCTGTGGGTAGATCTTCTCAGCCAGGTACTCTGTCAGGTTCCTGGGCATCTCCCCCCGGATGTCCACCAGGACCCTGGTCTCTGAGGAGGAGATCTGGTAGATGAGCACAGGGCTCGGGTTGGCCAGGACCAGCTCTGCATGGTTGGCTTTGTACTGGGGAGAGTCCTGAGGACCGAGAACCCAGAAGAGACAGCAGAACAACGGTTGGTATTGACAAGCCGAAAAGTTTAACAGCGGAGATGAAAAAAACACGGGTAGTTTTGACAAAATCTCCTTCATGTACCTTCATCAGGCACCCGACAAAGTGCGAGGAAACGTGAGCCTTCCCTGATCCCAGACTCTTGCGGAACTTGGAGAAACAGCCGTCGGCCACCACAGTTAATGCTGCATGGATCTCCTACGGTGAGCCAAGTGGAAACGATCATTAAGACATCGTCTTTTGTTATTCAGGGAGGTCCAGTGTGATCCCCCCGAGGCACGGTCAGACAGGTGTGATGTGCTCACCTTAGTGTCTCCTGTTTCCTTGTCCTTGTACTGAACGCCAGTCACACAGTTGTCCTCCTCCTCCAGCAGACTCGACACGGTGCCTTCTACCATGGTGACACTAGAGGGCGCAGAGGAGCACACATTCAATTATACTCCCCCTGTCCCTTCACCTGACAGCACAGCCATGGAGCAGGCGCAGACATTAAACAGAGTCCGGAGTTTCGATGATGTAAGTCATTTATAAGTTATGGATTCTCCAGAGATAAATCATCCATGAACATAGGAATTGAAAGCGTAATAAAGGTTACCTGATAACATTTAATTATTAGACACATACATTTTAAACATATTGTACAGTTAAAACATGTATTTATGACCCATCCCTTGGCAGGTAGTCAAGTCCTAGTTACTTGCTGTCTCATTTCAAATGCACGTCAGACCCCATACTGGATCCTAAAAGTCTACCTACTTGGGCTCGGCCTGTGCTGCCCTGCGCAGGCCCATGATGAAGCGGCCATGATGGAAGGCCCGTCCGCACTGGATGGTGTTCTCCTCTTGAGGGTACGGGATCTCCACTTCAGTGCAGCTCTCTCTGTCGTGGATCACGTAGCCCTTCACAACGTGAGCGTCCAGACCCTCCACAGAATCTAAGGAGGTCAGAGAGAGAGAGAGAGGGGGGGGGGGGGGAGAGAGAGAGAGTGAAAAGAGAGTGAGAGAGTGTCAGGTACTCATCACTAGATTTCATTATTCATCAAGGACTTGGACACAGTAGCACATTGACATGGCTGTCCTGAGCTTCCTACACTCACAATCTGACTTAAGGAGATACAGTTATATATCTATGTTGTTATTTAGGTCTACAGATTGTAATAGTCTAGAAGTGTATGCCTATTTGACATAATAATATATATATTCTATATAATTGACATGTTTTGAACGGCCAATAAAGTATTTACCCTCAAGCCCCAGCTCTTTAAGAGCCCGGTATCCCCCGGGCTGAAGGAGCTCTCCTACAATCCTGTCCGGCTCCCGCAGGTCTCTCTCTATCACGGTGACTCTGTGGCCGTCCCGGGCCAGGACAGCTGCCATGGCGGAACCCAGAACTCCTGCTCCAACAATGATCACGTCCGGCTCCTGGGCCACGTAGGTCGTACCTGCTGGACTGGTGACCGTGGATGAGGACTCTTTGACTGTCACCCTTGCTCTATTCTTACGTCCCTGGAGATGGAGATGTATTTGATCCACAAGCTGAATTTGTATTTGATCTATAATTATTTATTTATTTATTTATGTATATATGTATTTATTGAACAGGTTAATTTGTCTCCACAGCTTAGAATAAAAGGTTGTATTTAATGCGTTCTTACACGACTCACCTTTTTGGAATCGGTTTCTGTGGTCCTGACCGACGAGGACTTGGGAATAAAATTATTGATAAACGGAAGAGTTGATAGGAGTTCCAGAGCTGCATAGAAAACTTTTGGTGCCTTGAACGTTTGTCCGTGGAAATACCGCACATAAGACAGCAGCATACCGGCAACGAGGCACACAATTGCGGCAAGTAAAACCTCTTTGTGAGCAGAAGTAAATATTGCATCGCATTTTTTATAAATGTACGTGAAGCTTGCAATCCCAAGAAAGGTCCACATTTTTTCACTTTTCAAAAATCCAACACACGATAAGAACTTAATGCTTCTCACAAAGTGCAACGATAATTATTTTTTCAATTAAAAAATTCAGGCACAACAAATATATATACAAAATTCATATAAGAAATAAATATGTTCCAGTCCTCAATATAGGCTGCATAACCCCAATCCGTCAATCCAGAAGGTAATTTGCTCTTTGTTTTAAAGTCATGACAGGATGCCAGCCGCTGCGACCGTGTCAGAGGATGCTGTATCTATTATGCTAATAAGGATAGTAGTAACCATGGCTCTATGCATTTTCTCCATCCATTTCCTTCAACTGTACACTTTTCTATTCGTTTCCATCGATATAAAAGCAAATGATTGGTCTAATCCTGAGTCTAATGCCAATCCTATGTATTTGACGTCCATTCAGGGGGACAGATGGGCTGTATGGACGAGGGGGCGGGTTTATAGATGACGTCCCGCCCTGTCGATGAACCATCCAATCATTTAGAGCGCGTCAGTGAGCAGAGCTCACGCTATCCTCCAGTGATTGGTCTACGTTTTTGTGACGAACTCGTCCGAGTGCGATGCTGTTCAACATTTGATAGATCCTCCGCAGGTAGGTTATCTCATGTATATCTATGAGTTACTGCACGAAAGTCAGGATATCCATTAATTCACTGACGGAAGTTCATCCATGCTACTACAAAACTTCTTAAGTACCCATCCGCAGATTAACACCTTTTGCTCTGCTCATTAGCAGGATTTCTATATGTCAACTTTATTAGTCTGTGCCCATTCAATGCTGTCTGTCTGGCCCCTTGCCAATTCCCAGCCACTGACTGTCAGACGTGATGTAATATGGTGTCACTGGAAAATGCATATTCACTGTCCAGCAACCTGGTGCCCAAACCATGGAGCTCAAGTTTTCCCTAAACACAGATTCAAGACCAGCCTTATACAAAGATCATGGATAACCAGACGATTGGGATGAATTGACCACAAGTCACTGTTTGTCTCTTGCAACTCCAATCAAGAACTAGTTCATATAACAACACACATATCATGTATTTGTTTAATTGCACATTTATTATTTGTTTACTTAGTCATTATGAGTTGAGCTTCTATTATAATATAAAAACTATACTAAAGTGATGGACTAACATTAGGAGGACACACTGTTCCCATGTATATCCAGTAGCTATGCTAGATGTATTTACAGGTAGTGATTGAAGATGGTTTCATATTTCTCCTGTTTCCCTGATGTCACGTTAGGCTCTCCGTTCTTCTTGACAAAGTCCTGAGAATACAAGCCAATAATCATTATAACTTTTTTGTTTTCAAGATGCTTTTATAAAAAACGTTTGGCATCTTACTTCCTAAAACAACATCTGACCTCCAAATCCTCCAATGAGGCGCTGCCATCCTCTATTTTCTGACCAATCCCATGACTGAAGCTCAGGTAGCGTTCCTGTCCATAAACAGACAGTGTTAATGAATCGACCAATCCCCAAGTCTCAGCCAGGGCTGCTCTGCCTTAGATACATTGAGGTAGGGAGGATAGAGGTTGCTGACTACCTTGACCATGTTGGTGATAACTCCCTCCTCTATGATGCGGACGGCGTTTCTCAGGCCGCGGGCGAAGGCGTCCATTGCACCAATGTGGGAGATGAACAGGTCGTCCAGATCTGTGGACTCCCGACGCACCTTGGCATCAAAGTTCAGTCCTCCAGGCTGCAGTCCACCCTGCTCTATAACCGTCTGAAGATGAGGGGAAAAAACTATTATTAAAAGCCAGATAGCTATTTATGTAATGGTTTAGTTATGTAGCTAGTTAGGTTTTGTAGAGGCATACTGTATGTCTATGTAGGTTGTATATAAATACATTACAGATGTATTGTATTGGATTCTGTCTCACCTTCATAACCATGGTGGTGTTTCTGATGTCCATGGGGAACTGGTCTGTGTCCCAGCCCAGGTCTGGAGAACCCGTATTAGAGTCTACAGAACCCAGCATACCAAACCTGCCCACCAGGGAAATATTGGAGGTTGGAACGGTTTATGGGTGTACTTGATTTAGCAGTTAATGCATTCCCGCTAAGGGTTTCAGAAGTCATGCAATCGGTGTCATTTTTTCGAGAGAATTCAATCAAATTATAAAGAGTTGCGGTTTTCAACAAACAAACGACATATCTGACAGCTTCAATTATCCCCACTGGACAGGTCCTTTGTTTGATGGCATGACAGACTTGATAACTTACACTGAGGCCATCACAACGTCATGTTCATAGGAGTGCCCAGCCAGAGTGGTGTGGTTGGGCTCAATGTTCAGCTTGAAGTGGCTGTCCAAACCAAAGTGCTTCAGGAATCCAATGACACTCATGGCATCTGGGAAACAAGGCGTAGAACTAATGAAAAAATCATGTCATAGAAAACTAATAACTACAGTTAGAGGAACTTTGGTGTGAAAAAGTGCTGTACTGAGAATCTTACCATAGTCATACTGATGCTTGCAAGGCTCTTTAGGTTTGGGCTCAATCAGAAACTGACACTTCAAGCCAATCTTTTCTTTGTAATCTGACGGCAAAGGAAGGTCACTAATCATATACAACTAAAACAAATAAACACTTCCAAAGTCAAATGTACGGAGTATTCTATTCAGCATAGTGCTGGTACTCACTGACAGCCATTTTGAAGAAACTGGCCATGTGTTTGAGTTCAGCCGCCACGTCAGTGTTGTGTATGGACAGAAAACCCTCACGACCTCCCCAGAACACTGCCAGATTAAAACACCAGAGATGCTATGTCGGCTGGGATTGGTTCAACACACAGGTTTGAATCAATCACCTCTTTCTAATGATTATGTACCAAAGTTCTCCGCCCCCAGTTTCTTAGCTACATCCAGTCCTTTCTTCACCTGGGCTCCAGCATAGGCTGTCACATGACTGTCTGGGTTGGTGGCTGCACCATTCATGTACCTACAAGTCACAAACATCCCATTCAAAAGTTGGTTCAATGAAGGATGAATACAGTGTTCAGAATGAAGGGGGTTTATCGTCACCTTGTCCCAAAGGTGATAAGCACATGTCAATTTACATTGTAGTTTTTTGTGTGTCATCATTGTGTTTTGAGTGAACTGGGCTTTTAAGCCCATAAAGCTCAGCGATCATATGAGAGCGAACCAGACCTTGGGTGGGCAAACAGGTTACAGGTGACCCAAAGGACCTTGACCCCGGTCCTGTTCTGAAGCTGCAAGGCTAAGTCTGTGATCTCGTCCAGGTTTCTGTTGGTCTCTTCCAGACTGCTGCCCTCTGGGGCCATGTCCCTGGACACAGGGGCAGTTCATTTAACTTCCCTTGATTTCTGTTACATTTGCCATCATTGCAAAACAATGGTTTAAACCCAACATTGACTCCCATGAGAAACTACTACATAAGAATATAAATTCTGAATTACTGAAGACATAGCAGTTACAGTACACATTACAATACCTGTCATGAAATGTGTAGTACTTGACCTGTAGAAAAGAGAAACATACAAACAATCCTTCATTAACATGACAGAGTAAAAACCCTAAGCAGATAACAGGATGTGATTCCATCCAGAAACATGCACTAATCCTGTAGTTTAATGCACTGGAAGTAGCCTTGAGGCCCGATGGAGTTCAACTCACACCCAGTTTGGTGAAGAACTCAAAAGCAGCGTGGAGCCTCTTCCTGGCTGCCTCCATGGGGATTCCCTCGTTCCAGGACCTCTGGAGGGTGGGGAACCCAAACGGGTCAGCACCTTGTAGGTGGAGGGTACAACATCAGTATTGTGGAAACAGATAGCTGTCTGGTGTACCTGTGTCTGAAACATAATTACCAGTTCCACAGAAGGAATGCCAGTAACAGACAGAGAATCTCAGCCAGTCCTCCATCTTCCTTCCCAGCAGCACCTGGGTAATAGAAACACAGGAAGTCAGGACAACTTAACTTATTAAAAGGAGGGGTGAATCATAACCTGCACAAAATAATCTGTAATAGTCTCTTAACAGCCTACCTCCTCTGCATTGTAGTGCTTGAAGCACAACACGTCTCGTGGCCCTGCATTAGGAACATATGGAATCTTCGGAATACCTGGGTAGAAAACCACCGTTACATTAAATAATCACGACGACGCTACGGCTCAATATTGTGTCATGCAAAGCAGTAAGCATCATTTTGACCATCTGACTTCAATAAAACTACTTTGTGTTTCACTTTAACTGGCGAAAAGTTTTACTTCCAGTTGAAGGTTTGAATGTGTTTGCAGCTGCAGTGGGGTGCTACTCTTTTGGAAATGAAATCCTGATAACCATTGTGTTTATGAGACAGAATGGACTGTTTAGATCCGATAATTACCAGCAAAGAATTCAGTCTCGGTTGCCATCTGAACCTTCTCAAGACTTAAATCTTCAAACTTCTGTGCAAGGACAGGAACGCCCCACCAGTGTCAGAATCGGTCGAACCGCAGAGGGCGACAGCGCCTCGTTAGAGGATATGGAGGTCAGATGGTGTTTTAAGAAGTAAAACATGTTTGTCATCATCGATGCGACATCTATGTTTTAATGAAGGCCTATATATTATACCTTGTTATTTACTGTCGCTTTGGATCAAAGTGTTGTATAAATGAATAACTTTTTAATTATATTATTATAATGTGCAATGTAGCCTAATTGGTTAGTAAAGATGTTGCCTATCCGTGTGTGCTGTCTGTATAAGTGTTTCGGATTTTCAAGTGAGAAAACTCGAAACACTACAGTGGGTAATTCTCATAAATCGTTTATTTTTCAACAATATAACCAGAATTGTAATGTTTTAAAATATATATATTCATCTAGGTACGTGAATGGACAGGACCTCTTCGAGTCTGACAAGGTACAAAGATGTAATCTGTTCTTTTATCGTTTTAGGACCATCGTGATGGTGAACCTCCACAAACACTGAAGGTAAAGGAAAGGTACCTATGCTGTGCACCAGAGGGCGTCAGACCCATCCCAGGAACTCAGAGCAGACCGTCTTGCTGTGTCACTCTCATACAAACCACTTTCCCACCACAGCACTAGTTTTGGTCATAAAACCACACTTGGAGCAGCGGACACATGTTCAACATCGGATGTTTATTTCAATTACAATGGAGCTTTTACAAAATATCTGATGCAGAAACATCAACTGAAGAGTAGAAACAGCACGAGACACCATACACACACCCATAAATAGATATTTACATACATCCGAGGAGCACACATGACCCATCCTTACCGAAACTCCAGGTGGAGACAGCAAACATTCACAGCAGAAAAGCCCTCTCCATGTGCCCAGTTGAAGGGCTATATCGTGTCCCTCAGTACCCACAATGCACCACAACAACCATCCTTTGCACGTTACGAAAATTATAGTTTGCATTGGTTAATAGGATTCTACATCCTACTGATGTTACAGTTGTTTACGGAATAAACAACGACTACGTTTGCATAATCGAATGGAAGGCAAAACAAATACCACCAAATACCAGGCACTGTAGTATGAGGCACTTGTGCACCTAACAAGACTGGTTTGGCATCATGAGGCTTGGCACATGAAAACAGCACTGTTCTCTGCAGTACTGTACAAGAGTGTATGAATGTGAGGATATGAAAGAGGGATCGTACCTTGTGTGTGTGTGTGTGTGTATTCCTACCTCTCTCTGGTAGTTTATGTGTGTTTGTGTGTCCACATACTTATTTATCCATATATCCCAGTGTGTATCACTCTGTAACTAAGCATGTGTGTGAGAGAGACAGAGAGAGGGGGAAGGAGGGAGAGACAGAGAAAAACAGAGACGAGGCTCTGTTAGGCCGTGGGGCCCATCTGACTGGGCTCCTTGTTCTTCTTCCTCTTCCTCATCCTGGATCCGGCACAGGGCTTACACACGCAGCACAGGATGCAGGGGGAGGCCAGCAGCAGGAGGGGGGAGGTCACCAGCACCACCACACTCACCCCCACTAGGATCCCCACCACCTCAGCAACACAGACACGCGACATGAGGGTCAACACACAATGCAACCACACTGCGATACAACCACACTGCAACACAACAAAACCACACAGTTCAAACACATAATTCTGTCTATGTATAAGTCTTGATGCATAATATGATGTAGATGGTTTATGACAATGTCAATGCATATTCGTAAGAAAGGGGCAAGGAGAAAGCGTCACACTAAATGGTGCCGTAGTGAAACTGCAGTCACCTGTGTTCGGTTCCACATGACGGAAGCTCTGGAGTGTCCCAGCTTATTTCTGCAGGGGCCTTTGTCATAGTGTCTCAAGAATATGTCCCCCTGCAGACAGCACAGAGGAGTGTAGAATGTAGTATTAGATTAGATTAGATTCAACTTTAATATAATTACACAGGTACAAGTACAGGGTAACGAAATACAGTTAGCATCCAACCAGAAGTGCAAAACAGTTATTAAACGGAATATAATAAATATGAGTATACTCAGAATATACACAGTATGAACAGTATAATCAGAATATACAGGGTATGTACAGATTAAATTGATTTTAGACAAATGTACAGCTGTATAGTACAAGATGCTACAGTATTAAACAGAAATTACAGGGTTGCATGTATGTACAGTTAGTGCAAATGATGCAATGGGCAGATGTGCAAAATGAACAAATGAACAGATAGTGCAGTAACAGATGTGCAGATGTGCAAAATGAACAGATAACAACAAATAACAACTCGATTATGCAGGTGGTGCAAAATGAACAAACAGAAATGAACAGAAATGTGCAAATATAGGGTGGCGGGGGTTCTATGGGGGGGCGGGGGTTATATAGGGGGGTGGGGTGTAGTGGAGTTCAGGAGTGTCACAGTTCTGGGGAAGAAGCTGTTCCTCAGTCTGCTGGTTTTAGTCCGGAGTCTCCTGAGGCGCCTGCCAGAGGGCAGGAGGGTAAACAGTTTGTGGGCGGGGTGTGAGGAATCTTTACGGATGCTGTGAGCTTTGCGCAGACAGCGCTTCCTCTGTATACAATGTAGTATACATTTTACAGTATATATTCATATGGAAAGTAGAATATGTTAACACCACAACCACATTATGACTCACAACTTCCTTGATAAATCATGCACTGAAGTATGTGGCAGGTCCCAAGTGGCTGTGGTTATTAAGCAGAGAATGCACACTATAAACACATCCAGGGAAGGAGAGAACAAGACTTACATCTAGGCTCTGGAGGCAGTACCAGCAGAAAGTGTGTTTGCAGCTTTTACACAGCATCTGGGCACAGCCCTGGTTCCTCTCTATGTAGACCCCACACATCGGACACTGCTTAATGGGGTGGTCTGCCTCGCCGCAAGCCTGGGCCCTGGAGACAGGAGGGTAGAGGGGGCAAGAGGAGGGGAGAAGGGGCAAGAGGTGGAATCTTAGAGCACTGATGTTGAAAGGCCAAACTATCACCTGTTTTTAGCAGCGTGCTCGATTTATGCACTTACGGCTATACCAGAATAGCCCATTTATATGTGGAGGACACTATGAGGGCGGATTGATGAAGCAGCTTTAAGCAAGTGTGTGTTTAAAAGGGTGAGGTGCACCACAGTAACACAACAAAGAGAACAGTTGTAAAACATCCTAATAAAGTTGTACAGTATTGACTGACTTGGGAGGGTCATATATATGAGTCTGGTGCAGGGTGTGCTGGAGAGCTTTCGTTGATGCGTCACATCCCTGAGTATGGCGACGAGACCAGACTAAGGTAGGACGCTTCCATATGAACTGACCTTCCTCCAGAGGAGGGGGAGGTCATGGGTGCCAGCTCCGGGCAGGAGTGCCCGCTGTGCCAGGCTCCTCGGCACCCGGAGCAGAAAACGGCGTGGCAGGCCTGGCAGGGCACCGACGTGGGCCTGCCCTCCGTAGTGGGCCTCACCGAGCACACAGCCTGGCACTCCAGCACCGGGCACCACACCTTACTGGGGTCCAGCTGCACCCCTGAAAGGGGGTTGGGGGGAGGAGGGGGTCAGTAGAGCACATGCTGTTTGGCTGTATATGTTTTTAGAGATGTGCAACCAATTGAATACATACAAATGCTAACCCTATATACTGAAACCCTGAGATGTATACAGTGTGTACAGTGTCTACCAATTCTACACTGAAGTAGAATTGACTGATTAGTGGTGGTTAAGAAGTGAGTATGCTGCGAGTAAATGGAAAAACAGGAGTGTGCCTTAAATCTACTGCGACAGTTTGTCAAGATTAATCATCCAGCAGCATGTCATGAACCTAACCATTCAACTGCTACTAATGGAGTTTCCTAACGCTTCCCTCTAGTGAAACTGCCAGTGTGGCTAGACATGTGAAGGCAGCAGCCTGGCTGGAGCAGAAACAGAGGTCAACAAACCCCACAATATGCCAAGCATGTAAAGCCAGTG
This sequence comes from Protosalanx chinensis, assembly GCA_030340685.1. Classification (NCBI taxonomy): domain Eukaryota; kingdom Metazoa; phylum Chordata; class Actinopteri; order Osmeriformes; family Salangidae; genus Protosalanx; species Protosalanx chinensis. The sequence goes on along the minus strand of CM059322.1, from coordinate 13,651,407 downwards.
TCTCTTATGGGACCACTCAACGTAGCACCACCAGATGGTATCGGACCTGAAATAGCTGGTCAGACACCGGTATGCTAATTCAACAGTGTTGTACCTCTCTCAAACCTCAGCCGCTGGTACAGCTCCACTTGTTCTGCAGAGACGAAACAAGCGATCTGCAACCACAGACAAAACGTGCATTAGATTTGTCATCATCTGTGTTAACAAGAAGTTACACTGGTATGACGCAAAACCTTTCAAGGGAACAGTTCCACTCTGGCCAGAACAGCATTTTTTATTCTGCTCCTGGGGTTTTCCATAGTTGACAAAGTTGGGGTTGCTTTGCGCAAGATGTATGCCATGCGCAAATGTTGATAAAAATGATTAAATGGAAAGTCATATAGTGCTGATGGGGCCTATTGTTAGGAACTGGGAGGCGTGTACTCTTTAGTCAGCTCCTACGACGTACCTCAGAGTCCAGCAGAGCCCCTGTCTTCTGACAGACCATGTCAGGACAGGTGATGGGAGCACCCCCACCATCCCGGATGGCCAGCCCGACATACTGCTGCAGACACTGGGCAAGGAGACGGACAGCCCGGTTAGCAACGCTGGAGAACAATGAGATTCATCACCAGCCATTAACACAGGATACCATATAATGGGATAGAATGGTGGGGAGGTTTGTGGGGGATGAGGAGGACGAGGAGGAGGAGGGTGTGGAGAAAAACAAGGTGGGAGAGGAGGGGGAGGGGGACGAGGTGGGTGGGGGGGGGGGGGGGAGGAGAAGAACCAGCAAGATCAGGTTTATTCTCTGTGGAGCCAAACAGGAAAGAGGGATATCTCTGTTTACATAACGGCTCTGGCTCTGTGTGACCTTGCGCCAGGCTATCTGCTAGCTAACAGCTCAGAGGAGGATGACAGACAGACGGAGATTAACACCTGGCAGTGCCAGCTTTGGAAAAAAACACTGTCAGTCTCTGCATCTCTAATAATGACATGAAGCAGAAGAGGGAGACTCTACCTACCACAGTACAGAAGACACAGTCGCAGGTGTGCAGTTTACTGGTCGACACCGAGGGTTTCTCACTAAGGCACAGCTTGCAGTAGACGACAGAGTTGGGGGCTGAGGCTCGGGAGAGGGTTGGGGCACGTGTTGGAGTTGAGGCTAGGGAAAAGGCTGGGGAAAGCCCTAGAGTGAGGGCAGTAGTTGGGGCTGGGGATAGGATGGGAGATGAGGCTGGAGAGAAGTCTGGGGCTGAGGATAGGACCGGGGCTGGGGCTGGAGTCTTGGTAGTACTGTTAGCCATGGTGGAGTATTAGTGTCAGTCAGCTAGCTAGCTGTTAGCTGCTTTTAGCCCTTGTGTCTTGGTGAAGGGTGAAATGATGTCCTCCATGTTGTTGCTAGAAGGAAAACACACACACACACATAGCAACCTTATCACATCACACAGTGTACCGCTGTGAGGATTTAGGATTGTACAGCGCCTGGCATGCTATCACTTCCTGTTATTGGAGATGGTGCCCTTTATTCTAGGCCGAGTAAACAACATTAGTACAGTGTGCCCATGTGTGTTGACTTCATTATTGTCTAGATCCCTGACGCAGGATGCAACACATTTCTTATTGCCTACTTTAGATAAAAAGCCTTAATTTGACATTGATCTAAACATCACTTGACAACACTGAGCTGGTCACCTGAGATATTAATGGTTCTGACACTTCTTCTGTTTGGCAAAACTACAGATTAATCTGCAACAAGAACATAAACATGGTGGCGGGCAAAGGTGGAATATATGAAACCTGCTCTGTGTTAGAGAGAGGACAGAACCTCAGTCAGAATATCTGATCTCCTGTTGCGAGGGGCACAAAGAATTACACCATAATCTAGGATTAGCATGGATTATGTAATGAATGTGGTGGGTGCTGGCAGTCCAGGAACATAAAAAATAGCAAAACCCATACGACAGGATTGCTCGCCAAAAAGCTGTCGATCACCCTTTCTCTTCACACGCCACAGAGACTCGTCCCTGCCAGATTGATAGAGCTTGGCATCACTGACCCCGAGTTCCCTGGGCATCTCTGCCCGCTATCGATCGGTGGCGCACGTGTGAAACACTGATACTGAAAGTTGAACGAGCATCTTCCTTTCTGCACTGTCACGGTGGACAGCAGGTCTGCAGTGCGTGTGGGCAGCTCAGGGGAGGACACATCTCACAACACGCTGCCTTGTAGGTTCTTGCCACTGCTAAACAGGCCACTATCAAACAGAAAGTCCTCAGGAAACAACGTCTTTGTTCTCATGTCCATCATAATCCTAAACATGGAAATGCATATAAACACAACCCTAGTGTCAAGGAGGGGAACTTCCATTTTACGGGAATGTCCTGGATTTTTGCTTTGACAATGTACATTTGCATTTGTTCATTTAGCAGACGCTTATATCCAAAGCGATTTACAGCAAGTACAGGCACATTGTGCCTTGCCCAAGGACACAACTTCATGTAGCCACTGCCAGGAATCAATGAGCCCAACGCCTTAACTGCTGAGCCACCTGACTGCTTATTGCCAAATATTCATGTTTATAAAGGTCAAACATCTGTCATGAACTGTGATTTATTCCTTTATTTCCTTGGTTGAATCAGTCATAAATTAGCCAGTGTCTATAGTGAGTAGTGAGCCTGCTGCCCAGAAGGGCTGTGCTACATGGATCAAGGTCTACATGGCATTCCAGCCAGTCAGGGATCAAAGCCTTATTGTGCCACAAGCTGAAACTGAAAAACAAATCAGTTGTGGATCGTTGCTGTACGTGGTGACAGAGAGAGAGAGAGAGAGAGAGAGAGAGAGAGAGAGAGAGAGAGAGAGAGAGAGAGAGAGAGAGAGAGAGAGAGAGAGAGAGAGAGAGAGAGAGAGAGAGAGAGAGAGAGAGAGAGAGAGAGAGAGAGAGAGAGAGAGAGAGAGAGAGAGAGAGAGAGAGAGAGAGAGAGAGAGAGAGAGAGAGAGAGAGAGAGAGAGAGAGAGAGAGAGAGAGAGAGAGAGAGAGAGAGAGAGAGAGAGAGAGAGACGAATCTGTCACAAATTGAGGAAGTGATTACTGTGCAGGTAGGAATAACATGCTTAAACACATAATCTGAGATGTTTTAGTTAGCATCTTGGTAAAATAATTATTAACACAACTGACACTCCTGCATTGCCAAGGTTGTACTGGATAGGTCAACACGGATTCAGCTTTCGTTTACATACAAAACAGCACAGGCCTTCGCTGTTTACCAACATACCGTGTAATTCTTTTTGATGACATCGGCCAGAAAATGTGGAATCTGTCAGAGAAAGAGGGAAATATCTTACCTTCCCAGTCGACCACTGCTTGTGCGCGTCCCGGATCCCCCAGCCGCAGTGCTTCTGCTATGACACATCTGTTGACACACAGCAGTCACCTACAAAAAACCTCCTACACCTGCCGCGACTACACCCGGGCGGATTGTGGAGTGCCTAGCCCATAACCTGTGTTTCGAGTTAGGAGGATGTGTGTGCTTGTGTGTGTGCGCGCTCGTGCGTGCGGGCGAGCGGGTGTGTGTATGTGTGTGCAAGAGAGAGAGTGAGGAGTGCAGGAGAGTCAGCCAGTCCCAGTTTTCTACTCCGCCAGCTGCTCAGGAAGTGAAAAGCATGTTTATGGAGGGTTCCCTCCATGCTGCCCCCCCGTGGCGGGTGGCAACGAGGGTCAAACCTGCTCTCACCCTCTGCATGCATCATCAGCAGCAACAAAGTCGAGCTCATGTATTCACCTACACATGTGAACATATATCTTTGCTCGATGAGAAGGTGTTTACAAATGCAAATCCATTTACAAGACTGGTCTTGACCCGAGCCAAGAACTTGTGGTGTTTTGCCCAATTAAAAAGAGACTTCGAAATGTCAAACACCCACAGCTTCTCTCATTTGGACCGCACTGTCATACTATTATAGGTACAGGATGGGCTACACATAACATTATGTCCGTGGTTATGGCTAAGGTTATGTATTCGTGAATGCTTTGTTAAATGCAGAAAGATACAGGCAAAATGATATTTTTGGGGCAACGTGATGGGTATTGTTTGTTTCCATATGTGTTTGGCATATCTAATATCCTTGTTTAGGTATAAATATTGTAATTAATATGAAGGGAAATACCTGGTTGACAGCAGTTAATCTTTTGTAGCTTTAAAGCAATGTTCAGTATAGCAAGTTAGGCATACTACTGTTGGCAATCTACCTGTCGTCCAATGCACAAGACAAAGTGAAAAAGAAAAAAAATCACACACTTTTGTTGTGAACTGAAATGCAAGGGAATCCCCCTTGGAAAATTCCCTAACTAGTTGTTTATTACAGTCTAAAAAAAACTGATCTGAAGTCGGTTGCCTTATTACGTCTCTGAACGGATGCCAAACCTGACCGAAAGTGGCAAACAGATTCTGGACCATGTTCTCCATATCTGGTAGAAATGTGTACGCATGCGTCATATAAGGGACATGCCAGTGCATTACTTAATCAGCGGCCTCATCTGAATCAGAATCCGTCACATCTCAAAGATGTTATCCGTATTTCGATTTCGGAGCCAGCAATGATACACCATAATAAAAAACAGGCTGTATTATCAGGTAATAATATTTGCTTTTGTACGTTAGAAAATGCATTTTAGACAAAATGCGAACAGTTGGTACACATTTTTTGATAGGTTCTTGTTTGATAAAGACAGTTTTTTCACTGCGTTCACCGGATTGAACTAGTTTGACCACACAGGAAGATGCCTATGAAAATCTTCTGAATATCGTACAATAAGTTTACACTGCCAGTTTTACATAGTTTTTTTACGCATCAAAATGTGTGGGCCTATAGGCAATTTATAAGATCATACTCGGTATAATAAAGTTGCTTATATAGCAATTTTTTAAATACACATATACATATACATGCTTCACATTTAAAAGAAGAAGAAAAAATATATAGACATTTTAGTAGTGGATACTTTCAGTGTATACTCCCCTGCTTCTTTCCTTTTATTTTTATTTTATTTATTTTATTCCTGATGCTGTAGCAAGTAGATTTCCCCGTTGTGGGATTAATAAAGTATATCTAATCTCATCTCATCGACCTCGACAGACAAACGCTTGAGACAGCAGTCCCTCGCTCTCAGCCGGTGTCTGTCTGCCTCGGTGGTGGAGCGGTTGTCCGGAGGCCTGCTGAGCTCCGGGATCATCACAGACATGGAGAGGCAGGTGATCGAGTCTCAGCCCACCGCCATGCAGAAAGCCTCAAAGCTGCTGCAGATCGTCATCAACAAGGGCTGCAACGCCTGTGAGATCTTCTACAGCTCCCTGGAGAAGTGTTCTTCTCCCATCTTCGAAGAGGAAACAAGCCCAGACCCAGGTATTTTGTGTTTTTATACACGTGTGTGTGAATTACTGTAAGAGCTTTAAGTGAACCATACATACAGGCTTACATGTTCATGGTCTCAGTTTGCCTCTGTCCTCCAGCTCGTCTGTCATTGGAAAGCGCTCCAGTACCAGGTGAGCTCCAGCTTTAGATTTACAAATGTGGAACGTATAACGTGTAAAGGCTCACTTTACCCAGCCACAGTGGAAAAACTCCTGTCTGATGCAATGTTGATGCTGTGTGGGGTTTCAAGAGCACGTGATGAAAACCTGTGCATGTGAGGAAGTTCTAGAAACCTTCCCAGCAGCCTTACTTCCTTTTCTTTACAATTCATCCTCTTAACTTTTTAATCCTTTGAACAGTACAACAATAAGTAGTTGCTTTGGATAAAAGCATCTGCTAAATAAATATTTATTTAATGATAATGTTGTAACCATTTTCCCCGACCTGACCAGACAGAAATTGTGTGTTTAAATAATTGGAAATAGTTCCAATAGAACCTAAAGTTCTACTTTGGTTCTGTATGTCTTGCTGCTTTTAATACACTCCCTGGTATCTGTCCCTGTATTCGTCAGGGAGAGATGACCCTACCCCCACCTACATCATCAACATCCAGAACTCAACACTGAGCCACTGCATAATCGGCAACGGTAACCACCAGGATGTGTCTGGAGAACAGCAGCCCCTGCTGGGCCCCGTTCCTGGGCAGCTGGTCCCTGGTAGGTGTGGGTCCTGCAGTGTAGGATGAGGAAGGCCCTCCTCCTATGTGCTCAGATCATATCTCTCCAACACCCGCCCCACCCCTCATTCCTCCTCTGAATTAGAAAGGCGTTACATTGATTTACATCACATTGACCTGCCGATATCTCACCAGGCTGGGATTATCTCACTTTCTCTCACCAGGGTGCACATGCAGCTGTGGCCAACAGATGGCGGTGCAGACTACCCCACCAGAGTCCCAGGGAGTCCAGGTGCAGAGCTGCAGCTTGCAGTATGTTATCATTGGAGACGAGAACACCATGGAGGTCAGCTACACCCAGACAGCAGTCGAGGAGGATTCGGACCTACTGGAGGACTGAGTGGTTCTCTAACACCTAGCCTCAACCCCATAAACCAATGAGAACTTATCTGATGGTTCCCTAAACCAACAACAAAACTGCGGAGGCAGAGCCTTCTCATGTAGCTCATCTTCTCTGCCTTACATGTGGCTGACACGATTTCAATATTTTAAGCTATATTTATAATTTTTTTGTGTAAATTCTTGTATTTTATTCAGAAACTGAAGTGTGTTTTGGATTTCTGTATTTGTACTATGCAAATTAGTTCCAAATAAGTAAACCTAAACTTGTTTTCAACTGTGTGAATGATGTCTGGTGTTATGATGAATTACTGTGTTACAAGATGAAAGCAATTGAAGGACAGGGTGAAGAGTTTCTCTTCTCTGGAATATACCTCATGTTCCAATCTTGGGGGGGCAGTCGCCATCTTGGTGTTCACAGCAACATCAGTAACTCATTCATGTTGGTCTTTGTGTTTGCCCCCCCCTCAATAATACGTCAGCCAGACTAAAGATGTTCAGCATCACACGTTTATTGTCGATTAGTCGTCATCTGTTAGGATCTCAGTAGGGCTTTACAGCTGGAAGGTAGAACAGACCATAGATACTGGGTACAGTACGCAGCAGGTCATGCATGTTACTGCTGTCACATCTCGGTGTTCCTGTTATGCATTAAACTATCAAACTGTCCTTTTTGAACTCGGCCTGTGCGAGAGAGATTTTCTCAACTAGAGTTTTTTTACACAGTCTACAGTTGTTCAAGACAACATCATCCTGTTTGATGAACACAGTGGAGAGACCATACACAGCATGGTGATGATTATGGCTGGGTCATGATTATGTCATTATGACAATGGAAAAAAAGACTGTGTTTAAGGCAGAGAGGTTTGGGAGGACAGAGAGATGAGAAGACTGACTGGTCACCGTACTTTAACGAGACACTTTCATGGACATACCCTGAACTCCCAAAATATGCCTTATTCTTAACCAAAACTGTACAGAATGTTATCAATGCAGGATGTAAATACAGATGCATGAAGGCATTATTTAGAGACTTGGAGCTAATTAGCATAATTAGCATTGTTAGGCTTCTGTGCCACCAATACAACAAAATAAAACGGGATAATTTCACGAACCAAAACCGATAACAGTTCCCTAACATAACTATGAAGCTTAAACAACAATCATTACATAAGATGATATATCTAGATGATATTTTTTCCTTTAAAAACTGCAAATATGTAACTTTATAAAAACAAAAATAAAAAAAGTTAAATAAGTTGTGGAATGCCTTCAAAAGATTGGTATATTTCCCCGGGAAGAGAAAGTTTGTTTTGGGCTTGTATTACTTAGGGGTGATTGGGGCCACAGAGATGCTGCTTGGTTTGATTGCTGTGAAGCACGTCAGGAATTTAAATTAAGAGCAGGATGATATAGATTGCAAACACTGTAATAGCAAGATGAGTAAGACTGATCAAAACAGAATAAGAGACCAGGATAACTTCTCTCCAGTACTGAAAACCTTGTTTATAACTCCACGGCTTAGTACACTCTCATCCATTTTTTGTTTTTGTTTATATTTAATCCTTCTGGACACCTATGGGTGAATTTGGTCATTTAAATGAAATGCATGACAGGATTAATGTTTCATAGTAGCTGGTCCACATCAATGCCGTGAAGGGTCTGTAACTCCTTCTATGAACTACATACATACTGTATACTGATCAACCACATCAGCTAATGTAAAATTGTCTATTCATTTAGCAGACTGTCATGTTTTAAGTAGATAGCATGCTCAAAGACATCCTGGCGCATCCTCTTTGCAGGACACGTTCGCAAGACTGCTTTATATTTACACCAAAACATAGAAGATTTCTTTGGGTTTGGAAACATTTAGAGTAGAGGAGTTATTTCGGCATGAAATCAGCAAACAGCAACCTGCTGTTGCCTTCTCAATGACATGGCATCCTCATTTGTCTTATTGTTTCATTAAAGTAACTGTGAGGCTGAAAGCAGAATTCTACCACCACGCCAAATAACCTGAACAAGTCATTATCCACAAGATATCCACCACAAATCTGACTCCTGAATCATGTACACATTCACACATACCGGTACAAAAATGTAACTCACAAAAAATAAAGATGTTGATGTTTTCATTTCCTTACACCAAGTCTACCCACCTGAGGCCCCTCCGAATGTCTCACTTTTCCAATTTAAAAAGTCTTCATTTGAGGCATTTATCTTTGTCAGTCTGAGAATGTGGCAGCCTGAGGGATTGGAATGTCCGTTGCTTCATCGTCATTCTTGTGCTCGTAGGCTTTTCTATGGGCCGGTCGTTCCCTCCAACATCTGCTGGGCTGATCTGTGGCACTGACCAGGCAACCATTCTCATAGTAAGTCGCTCTCCTTCCTCATCCCTCTATGACAAACACCATCCAAGTATTTACATAACAGAGGTAAATACTGTATAAAATGGGCTAATCCATTTTTATCTGGAAGTACATGTACTGTAGATAACGATCAGGAACCACACAGAAACACCCCTCTGTCCGTAGCTCTCCCAGATCCTAGCAACCCCCTCTGACTGCATATCGAGACAGCCAGTCTAAACTAGATGAGACCAGATCCGATGAGTTTGATCCAATCCAAAGTTCATTATTGTGCCATTAGTGCTGGAAGCAGCGAGTGGAGAGGAGAGCAAAGGAGAGTTGAGGAGGAGAGATGAGATAGAAGACAGCAGAAGAGGAGAGGAGGTGGTTCAGATCTCATTGATAGTCCTTTCGGAGGGGCGGTACTCCGATGCCCCTTTAGGGGAGGACGTGTAGAATGATTGGGTCTTGCGTTTTAATCGGGCCCTCTTGGTGGCCAGCGATAGGCTGTGCTTGCTGGAGGAAATGATTTCCGAGATGAACTTCTTGCAGTCGACGCACACCTCCATGGTGGCCCAGTCCTCCGTCAGCTCCGGGGGCAGCTCCAGCTCGTCACATGACTTGTTACTTCCGTGCTTCGCCAACCTGAGAGGATGAGAGACAGAGGACAGAAGACAGAAGACAGAGTCGACTCTTTGTGGCGTCCTCTCATTCTCATAAGTAGGAACTTCATGTCATCGACTCCATCAAAGCTGCTTTGGTTCACCGTTTCAGTGTGTGAACATTCAGTTATGATGTTGTTGCTTAACAGAGAAGGGCTTACTTGGACATGGTCTTTTGAAGGCTGGGGCGATGATGGCTGCTGGACGCTTTCTCAGGCTTGGGGACCACTACTGGTCCTGCAGCTCCTCTACCTGCTCCAGCACCTCCTCTTCCTGCTCCCCCTCTCCCAGCATCTGCAGCTACTTGGAGCGCTCCACCTACTCCTCCGATTCCTCCTACTCCTCCGGCTGCTTCTACTCCTCTGGCTGCTCCTCGTCCTCGTCCAGTTGCCGCCGATGACGCTCCCACGGCAGCCATGGCAGCCAACCTGTCCCTGGGAAGGGTGTTGGTTGACCCCAAGGAATAGATCGGGAGGCTGGCATAGGGCTTGGAGGGTAGACGCATCTGAGAGAAAGAGGGAGCATGGAGAGAGTAAGAGAAAGAGAGAGTCAGACAGCTTGAGTAAGAGAGAGGCAAAGACAGCTTGAATAAGAGAGACAGTGTCGAGCTTTCGCGACAGGTTGTGGATGTTGTTAACAGCAATGACTCACCTTTTTACAGCACTGAGAACACACAGGCCTGCAGAAAGAGACAGAGAAACAGAGAGAGAAAGAGAGAGAGAGAGAGAGAGAGAGAGAGAAAGAGGGGACGTTGGAAAAAGAGGGGTGAAAGAGATAGAGAAAATTGTTTTAAGGGAGGAAACCCACAAAGAACATATTTATGCGATGGAAAGATGCCCGTCACAATCCTCAGCAGCGAGCCTTGGCCCTACCTTTTACAGAACTGGCAGGTGTAGGACCAGGTGAAGAAGGAGAAGCGTTTAGTTCTGCAGCAGAAGCAGAGCTGTGGCGGAGAGAAGACGGCACATGAGGAAAACAGACACTCTCTGTGAAGAGCACGGTCATCAGCGTACATTAGGCGTGTTGACTCCCCCCGTAGGGCCACCTCTAGCCATCTGTGGCTTCAATGACTATATGTAACTGTACATTAAAAAAGGTAATCACAGTCGACTCTACTGTATACACCAACAAGAAAACCGTAAGCTGTGTGTAAGTGTAGTATTGAAACATGGGTTTGCTAGTGCAAGTAGGGTGTGTTGGTTGTGTGTTCCAGCAGGAAATGTCTGACCTTTCCCTTCTTCAGGGCGTTGTAGATGTCCTTGTACTGCTGGAACTTCTCCAGCTCTGCCTTCACCAGCACCTGTCTGATGTGCATCACTTCCTCCACCGTCAGAGACAGACACTCTACCGGGAAACAGAACTCCTCCTGTACACGTGTGCACACGCACGCACACACGCACACACACACACAGGGTTACTATGACAACCCCTTGCTCTATACACTAGGCCCTTGTTACCGGTCGTTGTACACATATGCACACGCACACAGCACCTTTTATTTCACTCTGCCATGGCTCATGGTTCATTTGGGCTGAAAACATGTCCTTTGTGCACGCTGCCCCAGGGGGACAAAGCACAGGGAGCACTTAGTGCATCTTCAGCTGGACACAGGGCCAGAGGGAGGGGCAAAGAATGGCAACAACATTCCCTGGTAGACGATCCTGGATGGGCCGAACTGAAAGCTGCAGGACCTTTATCGAAACTGGTGCTCAGCTACATTTGGCGATAGCTAGCTAGAGGAGCTACGTGACGTTCGTGGAAAAGCGTAGAAGCTACAGTAACAATGGGATGGGATGAGCTGTAATGAATTTAACTGTTAGTCGGTGTTCTGGAGAAATCAATTACAAAGCTTTCTAACCAATCACATCAAGGCTGTGAAGCTCTTTATCTAATCCCACCAGAATTTGGGGAACTGTCCGACCAATCCCATTTAGGATGGGCTCATCTCTACCCAATCATCCCTGCCCAATCACAGCTTTGGTCTGAGTGATGATGTCTAGAGAAGCAGGAAGAAGTAGAGCAGATGGATACTCTAACTATGCCAGTGTGGACTGGGTTCAAGACTGGCAAACCTTGTCAGGTTTTCCTCCTGTGACGCAAATGCCCCTGCAGAGGGCAAAGAGGGGCCATGCCGTGCCCAACACAGAAGCTTCGAGAGGGAGGGAGCCCCACAGGAAGTGAAGGGTGGAGGGGGAGGGACAGTGGAGAGAGACCCAGGCGGTTATCGTCCCGACCTGAACAGGAGAGGGGGTGTGTGGGAGAGAGGGGGAGAGCGAGGGAGGGGGGTAAGAGCGGTAAGACCGTTAAGAGGTGGAGGGAGAGGTGAGTCAGGAGCCTGAGCCTGAGGCTGGGGTGTCGAGGGGAGAGGGAGACAAGTAGTTTTGCTCCATTCAACTCCCCATAGAAATACTTACACTGCAGCGCTATTATTCCCTAAAGGTTAATCATCATTCCTACAGTTGTCCAGTTTGTCCTGATGGAATCCATCTGCGAATACAGAGTGGCCAGCCTTGAACCCTCCACCAAGATCCCCCTCCAGAACTCACCAGAGACTTGGAGCTCTGTCTCGATGGGGGCAGGAACTGACGGACGTTGGTGGGGGTCTCCTTCTCAATGGAGTGTCTCCGCTGGGGGGTCTGCCGCCTCTCTGGCTGGGGGGTGGAAGAGATGGGCAGGAACATGGGGGGGGCTGGAGGGGGGGAGGTCACAAACAGACATTGGTCAGGTTACAATATCAAGTATGAAAGACAAAAACATCAAATGTTTTGGTGGTGTGTGAAGTGTAACGTTGTTTTTTTAACGTAAGGTATTTGTGTATGTATGTACTGCATGTGTGTCACCAAGCGCGTTGCTCACTCACTCTTCTTTCCGAGGGCAGACTCCGGAGATGTGTCGTCCACGACAGAGGTGGCCACGCTGGAGCTGCTGGCTGACCTCCGACCCCCGATGTTCTCATCCTGGAGGAAAGAAGAGGAGCGGTGTTGATGATTTCCCTGCAGCGTACGCACTCACCTGAGGGATGAAGGTGAGGAAAACTCACGTCATCTGAGTCAGAGCTGACTAGTTCCTCCAGACGAGGAGCCTTCAGGAGCCTCTTCCTCTGGGTCAAGCCCCCGGAGCCCCCTGGAGGCCCGGCAGCCATGGACCCCACCCTGGGGCTGTTGTTTGCTGACAAAGAGCCGTTGGCCAGACACATGGTGCTGGACGTCTTCCGGGTCATCTCCGGGGTGAAGCCATCTGCACGGAACGCCAAGAGAGAGCCGATCAGACGTCAGGGGAGGGACGGTGCGGTGGCGGAGAGGAGGAGTGAGAGGAGGGGGAGGAGGTGGGTGGTGGGTGGGTGGAGGCGTGACTGAGGAGGAGGAGGAAGAGGTCGAATTGAGGGTAGGGGAAGGAGTCAGGAGGGGAAAGGGGGGAGGAGTAGGGAGAAGAAGAGAGGGTAGGGTAAGAGAGTGAGGGTGGGATAAGTAGTTGATTGAGAGGTAAGGAGTTGATTTGAGGAGCAGCACAAAAGCGGCAGGCTGGTGTTACACAGAGCGCATGGAGCACCATGGATGACATGTTACCCCGGGAAACTCCCTTTCCAAAAGGAAGTGACACATCCTGATCATACCCTCGCCCTCTCCTCATTTCTCCTCTCCTCCTGCCTCTCCTCGCTCCAACACTACTCAAAAGGAGGCGCTGAGAGATGGTAAACCTGCTGTTGCTTAGCTGCAGCGCTAATATCTCTCCATCTCTGTCTCCCTGTTGCACCACTGGTAGAAAATGTCACCCCTTTAGTCCAAAGTGTGATCGATTAACCTCTGCAGGACTTGGCTTGTAACTTACTGCTACTGGGCCAGAGAGAGAGCTAAAGAGAGAGAGTGGTAAAGAGACAGCGTGGGATATGGAGAGGGAGTGAGAGAGAGGGAGTGACTTACTGAGAGAGGAAAGAGACAAACAGGATAGGGGGAGGAGAGGATTTAAGGTGGGATAAAGAGGGAGAGAAGGTTGAAGTGGAGGGAGGGAGGGAGGGAGGGTGCAGAAGGGAAAAAAAACGAGAGCTTGTAACAGCCTATTATCAGCTGCAGAGGCAGATCGTAGATCTGTGGGGGCATTGAGACCATGCCAAGATGGCTCAGTGACTCACAGCCACACAGAGAGGGAAGAGGAGATGAGGAAAAGAGAGGGGAGGAAAGAAGGACTGGAAAGAACAAGATGACAAAGAGAAGTCAAAGAAAGGAAAGCGGTCATAGATAGCAGTAATGTTACCGTTTAATTTAGCCAGTCTCTACTACAGCTAAGACCAACCAGACCCAATCCCTTCAGCTGTACCTTCAAGAGCAGCGACACAATGCAGAGATTTGCCCCAGAAAAATCAAGGGAGTAAGCATTAGTGCCCAGCCAGGCAGGCAGACGGACAGACAGAGCTCGGCCTTGTGTTAGATAACGTTCCCCAGGCCTTCCAAACCATGGCTGTCATACTTTACCTGTACGGAACAGATCCTGGGGGGTGCTGCGGCTGATATAGGCACCTACAGAGAGGGACATTGTCTTGAATACCACCGCTCACTGACAGCTCTGTCTGGTTACATCTTGGAACCCCTCCCCCCCACCCGACCTGGACCAATCGCACAGATCCATCACCAGTGTCCTGTACCTGAAAGTGCTTGAGGCATGCTTGATTCTTCTCAGTCACTTACTGTACTTTCAGTAGGTTCATTCATGTCATTGAACAAGTTAAGATAAATGCCAGTGGGCATCGTAAAGTACTTTGAAACAGAACCAGGGTCTGAACATGAGCGAGCCCGTCGTCGCTGGCTACAATCCTTTAGACTAACTCCCACAGTGCAGATGCATCTGCCTCTTTAGATGAGTCACAAACACAAACACACCAAAGCAACCAGTATAATCCTGCTGGGAATGAGGATGAGGTGAGAGAGACCACTTGATGAGCAACACCGGCCTCTGAGAAAAGCCAAGCACAGACTGGTTTACCCAGGATGGACCAGGATGCCCTGAGTCATCACCACACTCTATTATAGGCTCTGTTGAATTACAATACATGCTGAGTGAGTGTATTACGTAATACTGTCATCTGCACAAGAAGAAAAAAAGGTGGCCTCTCGTTATTTGGTCTTCGTATTTTATTCTGTCAGAAAAAAATCCTTCGTGAAGGCTGTATCGCACAGGTCTAACTAAGTCTAGAGCTCTTTATCTGAGGGGAGTGTGTTCTCACCGGTGTTGAGGCAACCATCGAGGTGACAAGAGTCCATTTCTGGACCTCACTGTTCACAGCTCTGATTAAATCCCCCCCCACCTGATGAAAGGAGCTTTTGTGGGAGGAATGTGATTTCCTAGAAACCTGAGCAGTCTAGGCCGTCAGCAATGTGTGTTTGGTTACCCAAGGAGCTGCTATGGTTAAGGTGTCATTGACTGTGAAATTGAGCTGTTTTTAAAAAATCAACCCACTCTCTTAGTTCGATCCCCTCCCCACACACACGCACATACACACACACACAGTCCCACTGGCCCCCCTTCTGTGCTTGACAGTCCTCTTCTGGACCGGTGTTTGACAGGGTGTCACAAGCCCGTCAACCGTCACCAACAACAACCACCAACCACAGAAGCATGAAATGAGTGTGTGCAGCACTATGGCAGATCGAGTTTGTGTGTGTTACTAGGAGGAGCAGATGATCAACCACGACAGAGGAGTCAGAGAGAGACAAAAAGAGAGAGGGGGGGAGAGAGCCAGGTAACCGCATAGATCTTTACCTGACGAGTCAAAACTGTAAGACATGCTAAGTGGCCGAATTACTGCGGGATAGAGAAACAGTGAGGACATTAAAGGGTTAGTGACCGTAATTGAAGTGTTAGTTACCTTAATTCAGTTTTAATGCTCAGAACCAGAGGATTAAGAAGGGTTTGTTAAAATAGCTCAGTGAATAGGCGGAGCTACACGGGGACATGTTATGCAAGCAGGAGGAGGAGGAGGAGAAGGAGGAGGAGGAAGAGGAGCTTCTGCCAGCATCTCTGGCAGCTCTCCAGAGAAAGCGTACAGTATGTTCACTGAGTCAACATTATGAAAGCATCATAGCCAGGTTATGAAAGCTCAACTCATCCGTTCAATAGAACTATCCAAATCCAACAGCAGTATTCTCCAGAAATTTTAGTTTTGTTAATCTCAGCAGGGTTAATACAGACACTTAGCATAAAGAGTGAGAAAAAACAAAACGACATAAGTTATTGTAAACTGCAATAATGGAAAGCCAATCAAAACAGGACATGGCTTAGGTTGCAACATAAAGGTGGAGGGCAGCATTACAAGCCGAGTTGTAATGAGGAGGACGCAACCTGAAGGCACAGCCAGGAAGCAGAGTTCTGCTGGACAGAACTACGGTTCTCATACTCCATTGTGAGTATGGCATTGTGGGAAAGAGTTGGAGCGACTTAAACAGGGGGTTGAACGGAGAGACGCTGAAAAGGAGAGCGGACATGCGTACGTGTGTGTTTGTTTGCATGTGTGTGAGTATGTGTGTGTGTGTGAGAAAGACAGAGACGGAGCAAGAGAGAGACATAACTAGAGATACAGAGAGAGAGACAAGAAGAGGAAGAGGGAGAGAGAGAGAGAGAGAGACAGAGAGACAGAGAGAGACAGAGAGAGACAGAGAGAGAGAGAGAGAGACGTGTGTGTGAGTCTCACCCAGCCTGCTTCTGCGTATCTCGTCAGGAGACACTGGTCTCAGTTTCCTCTCAGACTTGATCCCCTCCAGGATCCTCTCATGCAGGGTGGGAGGGGGCTGGGCCTGGGGCTTCAGTTTACGGGCTGCAACCTGCACACACACACACACACACACACAAATACACACCATCAGAATTACGACCAGGCCAGTCTTATAGCCTCGCATCCTAATTGCATTGGGCCACTGTAACTCATCTTACCATCAATAAAGAGCTCATCTTTCACGCACACATGCATGGACACGTACACATATCACTGCTGCATGTACAGGAATGCATAGCTCATGTAGAGGAATATGGATTGACATATTCCCATATATTTTCATCCCTAAAATTTAGGAGGTAAAGGAGGGAGGGAGGAGAGAGGGAGGAAGGGAGGGAGGGAGGGTGAATCTTCACTCACAGGGTTGAGAGGAGGCCGGGAACGTATGAACTCCAGGATGACCTCATGGGCACTCTTCTTTAACTTCGGAGGGACGTCACCATTCACCTGAGAAAAGGACACAATCATACACACGCGCGCACAGCCAGACACACACCCACACAACAACGACACACACGCACAACGGGTTAACAGTAGTACCGGGTACGAGAAACGAAACACATCCGCTGGGGGTGCCACGGCATCAGAAGCTCCAAGCGGAAACGACGTTCCAGCAGGACGGTTCCTAGGCCCACACCCACCATGACCTTGCGCAGCTTGTAGCGTTTGGAGCGGATGTCGTCCATCAGCATCTCGTACGGCGTCAGCTGGAACTCGATGGCGAGGGGGTTGTACTGTCGCTCCTGCACCTTCTTCAGCTTGACGCCGTGTCGGAGGTCACGCATCACCTGGACCCAGAACACCGCCTGGAGGTGTAGGGAGGGGGGGGGGGACACGGTGGGGGGACGACAGAGGGGCGTCATGGGTGAATAAGAGTTCCAGGGGTCAACAGGGAGAGCACGTGAACGGACGTTAGAGGATCGTTGGCTAGGAAGGCTGCCCCACCCACCCAATCGTCATTCTGAAGCTCGTTCAGGTCTCTGCTGGGGTCCTCTGCTCCTGTCGCTCCTTCCATCTTCTTCAGGTTCTAAAGAGAGAGAGACAGTGAGCACGGAGATAAGGGGAAGACAAAGACCACACACGTTATCCATAACCATCTGCCTTTACGTGAGCAAAACCCCACAGTATCTGTGACAGGATAACTAGTGGGTCTCTTCATGTCGCTGGTTAATGACCCTCACTGATGGCTGCAACACTGCATGGACACAACCATGACCCTCAGACACACCCACTGATCAATAACCAGCCAATTAATGATGGGCTAACATGGCTCGTTTACATGGTCCCTGTCAGTGTCCCTGGCCATCTTCTGGTCGATACCAACATAAGTATATATTAGTATACATTATATTATCATAGTATACATATATATGTACTATATATATTTAGATATATATATAGTACATATCATATTTAAAGACAGAGGAAGTATAAGGTCTACAGAGTGGCACTGTAGGCATCGGAACAGTAGACCTAACTTTCCGTCTGGAATGTGACTGTCGAGAGAAAATACATTCTGTTCTGTTCTCACAACTTTGTTTTTCAAAAACAACAAAAGGCCTAAGAGAGAGAAGTCAGATGTAAATCAGCAGGAACAGCCTATGTGGCTGCCCAGTGAGAAGCCCCCCCGCTATCTCTTTCTGTCTCTCACTCTCTCTCTCTCTCTCTTACTCTTACTCTTACTCTCTCTCTCTCATAATCTTTCTCTCTCTCTCTCTTACTCTCTCTCTCTCTCTCTCACTCTTACTCTTTCTCTCTCACTCTTACTCTTTCTCTCTCTCTATCTCTCTCTCTTACTCTTACTCTCTCTCCCTCTCTATTTCTCTTACCCTTACTCTTACTCTCTCTTTCCCTATCTCTCTTACTCTTACTCTCTCTCTCTCTTACTCTCTCTCTCAGGCACTGTTGCCTCCCCAGTCTGTCTGTCAGGCAGGACTGTGGACCTCCGGTCATTAGCTAGTGCTTAAGCCTTCCCTGGCAGCTAGTTCTGTGAGAAACAGAGACTGAATAGACTGGCTTGCATTCCCTCAGATTGGGGCCCTCTGTATGTGTGTGTGCGTGTGAGTGTGTGTGTGTAGACTAAAGTAGGGTAGATAGGGGTTCTTAGAATCTTAGCAGTGAATTTGTGGCAACGGATTTACACAACGCATCCTTAATATGTGCGCAAAGTCACACACACATACAGACACACAAACACACACAGACCCCTGAAAACTGGCCTTGCAGACCAGGGTCTAGCCACACACACGGACATGCACGATATGTAATACCTCACCTTACAATGAAAAGCCACTCTCTTTTGAATTACATAACCAGCAAATCCTTTTGCACCCCTTGTATTCAAACACACTCACACACGTACACACACGTACACACACCCCATCAGCAGAGAGTTCTTCGGTTCATAGGAACGACAGCAGCTGAGTTTATAAGGCCTCCAGAGCAAACCCCATCTCAAATATCCACCGTTACGTTCTTTGATTCAGGTTGATCTACAGTGATTCAGGTTGATCTACAGTGATCCAGGTTGATCTACAGTGATTCAGGTTGATCTACAGTGATCCAGGTTGATCTACAGTGATTCAGGTTGATCTACAGTGATTCAGGTTGATCTACAGTGATTCAGGTGGATCTACGGTGATTCAGGTTGATCTACAGTGGTTAAGGTTGATCTACAGCGATTCAGGTTGATACACAGCGATTCAGGTTGATCTACAGCGATTCATGTAAGATCTGCAGTGATTCAGGTTGATCTACAGTGATTCAGGTGCCGGTACCTCTTTGGCACTCCTGATCTTTTCCAGGAAAGTGCGCAGTTCCCTGGTCTCAGCGTAGAGCGCTCGGCACACGGCCTGGTAGTGGATGGGGGCGTCGGCCGGGCTGGGGAGGTGGGACGTGCAAAGCTAGGACAGTCCAGAGAGACCAGAGAGAGAGAGAGATTAGACAGGTACCATTATCTGAATTTAAGCCCATCTCAAACCTTTTTTGGGGGCTTTCCTTACCCTGAGGATGTGACGGTAGCCCCGGTTGCTGCGGAGGCTGACACCATCCACGTCCTCGCCCTCCTCCTCTTCCTCGGTGGCCTCGTAGCCCTCATCGGGGCAGGCCTCGCTGTCCGCCTCGCGCTCTGCCTCCCCCATGTTGGTCATCATGTCGATGAGCTGCTCCAGCGGCGGGCTGAGCTCGCGCTCCTCGTTCTCCTTCAGCCCGTAGTCCAGAGCCTTGTAGATCATAATGCCCAGAGACTCGATCACCTGCAGGTGGACACACAGCCATGAGGGTCCTGTTCATGCAGCTCCAGGTGTGTTCATACACGTGGAGCACAGGGCAAGGCACAAGACTATCACTATGTTTATGGCTGATAATAAGATAGTTTGACTGTTTCTCATATTCTTCTGATTTGATACCTAGGTGAGACTAACACTATATTTTTTAAACATGACTCATAATTCTTTACATCTGAAGAACCTAAAAGAGATCCATTCTTTAAATAGAAATGTTTAACTGGATTTTTGATCATTTGTCATTGTCTAGTAATCGTCTGGTAATCTGTGAGAAAACAAGAATAAACATGGATTGTGTGTGGGTTGTGTAACCTAATCTGCGTTGGTGCTGCAGCAGAGCATTTGAATCCACCGGAGTGGACGGTGATGCAGGGAAAGGGAGAGGTGAGGCGTTATTATGGGATGTTCTCTCTGTCATGCATGGAAAACCACAGATACTTGCTCTCCCTGGTCCACCCTGCTAGCAGAACATTCCTATTCACTTCCCTCACAAAGACGGCCCTATGCTTGTCACCCTCCAGGCCGATCCCGTCTCCAAGCCTTTGTTTTCCCAGTATCATCCACCTTCCCTAAGCATCTGAAAAGATCTGGTTCCATCGGAACCAAACTATGTGGCTGCCCCACAACCAAAAAGAACATTTTACTTTTGACAGGAGGAAAGGTGACCATAGTGGACAGGTATTTGGTTCTTTGACATCCTGGTTCTCCGTACTCCAGGGCTGTTGACATTATACAATACCATATATGCTATAACAACATATGTTTTAAAACTTGTGGAGAAAAGGCCTGGGTTTAAGAACTGAATATTAGAATTCGTAAGGATAAAGAGTGTAAATCAACATGGACTGGTGTTTTAGTAATGAACAAAAAGTTGAATTAAAGTCCTAGGACAGATCCAGGACACTCCTGAGAGCTGTGTCATAGGAGCAGAGGGGGTTCAGACAAGCCCAGGGGGCCACAACTAGTCAGGCACCAGTCCAGCAGAGCAGTGACGCCATCCACATTTGGCAAGGCCTATTGAGAAAGTTCAAGATCAACACAAAACAGGTTTAAAGGAATTAAAAGATTTGAGGAAATAACAAGATTTAACTGCAATACTTCCTTGTCAGTGGTATGAAAGGTTAGAGGTCATCAGAGATCAAGAAACTGGTACCCAGGAAGTGAAGTCTCTCAATGTTTTACTTGACAAGAATCGTACAGGAAGATTCCAGCCTTTTCACCCTATAATTTAGGCAGTACGGAAACACCACAGCTATTACTGTATCATACGCTCCATTGCAAACTACTAAAACTAAACTCATTCGTGTGTTGTTTAATCCATTGTTTATTCCATGTTTAATAGTAGTTATTCATTGTGAAGAGAGAGAGTTGTAACAGTGGAGGCCGGTAATTGTGTAAGCTCTGCAGATCTGGGGCTCAGATGAATGACAAAATGCCTTCCAGGATAGAACTGCTATCTCAGCTGATCCCAGACACCCTCTCTGTGTAGATTACATAACTCTGGCAACCCCACCCCTCGCCCTCCCACCCCTAACCCTGCCAGCCCTAACCCTGCCACCCCTAACCCTGCCACCCCTAACCCTACCACCCCTACCACCCCTACCACCCCTACCCCTACCACCCCTACCACCCCTACCCCTACCACCCCTACCCCTACCACCCCTACCCCTACCCCTACCACCCCTACCCCTACCACCCCTACCCCTACCACCCCTACCCCTGCCACCCCTACCCCTAACCCTGCCACCCCTACCCCTAACCCTACCACCCCTATCCCTACCACCCCTACCCCTACCACCCCTACCCCTACCACCCCTACCCCTAACCCTACCACCCCTATCCCTACCACCCCTACCCCTAACCCTACCACCCCTATCCCTACCACCCCTACCACCCCTATCCCTACCACCCCTACCACCCCTATCCCTACCACCCCTACCACCCCTACCCCTACCCCTACCACCCCTACCCCTAACCCTACCACCCCTATCCCTACCACCCCTACCCCTAACCCTACCACCCCTATCCCTACCACCCCTACCACCCCTATCCCTACCACCCCTACCCCTACCACCCCTACCCCTACCACCCGTACCCCTAACCCTACCACCCCTATCCCTACCACCCCTACCACCCCTACCCCTACCACCCCTACCCCTAACCCTACCACCCCTATCCCTACCACCCCTACCCCTACCACCCCTACCCCTACCACCCCTGCGACGGATTAAACAAAACCTTTGCCATAATGTTGGTGAGGAGTGTGTATGTCTGCTGATTGACGCTGAACTTTCATGACCCAAAAAGCATGAGAACGGGAGAGAGCGCTTGACCCTGTGACCTCTCTCAGTCATATGACCTAGGGTCTGCTTTGTTTAAACTATCTGCCCGCCAGACAGACCAAAATCTGATCTCACTCAACCATAAACACGCGCCCTAGAACAAAACTCCAAAGTCCAATAGAGTGCTTGTTTACATTAAACACTGAATCTGATCATTAAAACCGTTAGCCTTTAATCCCCTCTCCAAACTTCAAAGGCAGACATTAAGTAACTAATCATCCCGAAGACTTCAATGATGCCCGGAGGCCCAGGGGCGGATGGAAGCCTAATCCACCTCCAGAGACGGACCGTCATGAGACCAGAGAGGTCTGACGCAGCCTGAGGTGTTTCCAGCAGAACAGTCAGAAGACTGGGGAGAGAGACACAGAGAGAGAGAGAGAGAGAGAGAGAGAGAGAGAGAGAAAGAGAGAGAGAGACAAAGTAGAGAGGGGGGAGAGGAAAGGGAGAGAGCGGGAGACAGTGGTGAGGGCAGAATGGGAGAGAAAAACAGAAGGAGGGATCGAGCGAGAAAGCTTGTAGTATTACTGCTTCCTTATTGTCATGCTGAACACACTCACTGTCGACCAGAGAGCATCATCTGACATTCCAGTCCAATGTTCTCCAACACAGCGCTCCTCTTGGTAGACTAAGCACAGAGTTAAAGCCTATCTGGCCACGCAGGGATAACACACACCCACATGGGCCATGTGATCTCTCCTCAACATTTGCCAAAATGTGGGCTGCCTGAGCATGCTGCGACACAAGGCTATACATTCAAGTCTACTGGCTTCAGTCACATAAGGAGCCCAGTTTAACATGAGGGTTCAGGGCATGGCTATGGCCACGTATACATTCATTAGAAATCCCATTCACAAAAACAAGCGGAAGAGCTTTCTACATTTGACCACTGAGGGGCTGACATTGCATGGATATCTTAGGTGGGGAAGGAAAAGGAAGGAGCAAAACAGACCCAGAGAGGGTCAGGGGTTCCTGGATGTAGATGGATCCAGTCCATGCAGACTGGCGGTGCTTTGGTGTGAAACACCCCCAGCATGAACACCTGGTGGGCTTCCCTGTCTGCATCCAGCCTCTCACCACACTCTGCAGTGTGAGAACTCATCTCACTGGCTGAACGCAAAGCTCCTTAGCAGGGATTTGTCAATGCAGTTTTCAGATTCTCTAGCTCTGCAGTAAACATTGCTTGCAGCCTGCAAGGGAGTGTGTTTGTGAATGTGTGTGTGTGAATGAGTGTGTGTATATGTGTGAATGTGTGTGTTATTTTCTATTGCCATCTGTTCCACAGCTCCATTGCGCGACAATCGACCACATTTCCCCACACTGTACCCAACCCTGAGAAGACACAGATAGATTATTACAAAGTAAATCCCCCTATCTCTACATGTCTTAAAAATAGAACATTCTAGTTTCTCCTCTCTCCGAACGTAGAACATATGCGTGGTGATTATGTAATGCAGGGGTTATGGGGGATTGCTTGGAAAGGACATGACACATTTCAATGGCAACTTCAAATCAGGCCTTAAATGTCACACAGCTTCAGCACCATCAAAACCAGGCTTTGGCAGAGTGGCCTTTGGGCAGCATGGGAGCTCAGCTGGGGGGGCCTGAGGCTGGGCTGGCGGGAGGTTATATAGGCCAGACAGCCACACTGGAGTGATACGACCTAATAACAGACTGGTAATGTCAGACCTCACCAAATATGTGTAACTGTAACCATTAGGGTAAGTTGTATATTTAAAAAAACACGGAACAAGGAAACTGAGCGGAATCCTTCCGTCTTGTGTGCACATGGCTTCAGGGACAGTCACGCTAGACAGACTCTGCTTTGAGTCATCTGGCCGCAGTTCCTTCTAAAGAGGTGTGGCCTGGCCTGTGTGAAAACAAACTGTTTCCTGTCAGGTAAGGAGAAGCCCAGGTGCCACGCCTGCGGAGCTGTCAGCATCCCCAGCCAGTCTGACAGGCGGCTACAGGCACCAGGGAGCCTCCTCTGCTCCCGGAGTTGAATACCTTCATGTTTTTACTGCTGACTGTAGCTGGTTAGGTTAGTGAGGATTCATCAGGCTAGTCCCTTCATGTTGGAGGAGCTTTACTGACACTGCCAACACCCTCCTGAACCATCGTGGATAAGGCTGAGTCAACGCCAAAGGTCAATAAAAGCACATACGGTTCCACCACTCACCTCTGTTGATGTGCAAAGGCTGTATTTACCTGTTAAAGAGACAAAAAAGAAAACGAGGATTAGTTCATGATGATCTCAACAGCAAAACGCCGCCAAGCGGACGAGTGATTAAACGTGACGAGAAACTCAGTATGCGGCGTGAACGCTCTTCTTCCCCCCCCCGGGGTTAACCCAGATGCTGAGCTGCAGAGCTTGAACAGCGCTGATCTCCAACCTCGAACGCCCGGAAGGTAATGATCACACGGTCCTATCTCTCCTCATCTTTACTCGGCCTTCCTCCAGAGGAATGATTCCCTCGGAGGACGTAGGTCACGGTTAATGAAAGATATTCTTCATTTCCCCCACCTCCTCCTCCCTCCCCCCACCCCATTCCCCGGGTGCGTGGCATGTGATTGGTGGTGACACCTCATGCCTGCGTCAGGCCAACATACGCCAGCCATGAGGCATCAATACAGCTCATTCAGTGAGGCAGCGATGGATGGTCCGCCGAGCCACGCCACCGTCGTAAAAACATGCATTACTCCAGTAACATGACCATGCAGACTGATAAGGTGGGCTCGCCTCCTACAGATACAGCATTGTGCTGTAATATGTTACAATATGACCGAACATGGAGAGGTACTTGTGAGCACTGGAGAAGGATCGTTGCAGTGGCAAATGAAGCTGGTTTTGATGCTACCAAGCGTCAATGTGTTTCCTTGAATGGCCAGTTCATGAGAGGTCCTTGGGGGGGAACACTGTTGAAAAATATATTCTTTTTAGAACAAATAAACTTTCTCTTTCAGTATTAAGATGTAGCACCCTTTACCGTTCTAATTCGAACCTTTCGGTGTAAGAGAGTGTGTGTAACGTGTCACACCTTGTCAAGACTCACTCGTGAATCCTTCCTGTACGTGTTCTCAACCTCTAACACTGCTCACACTAGAAATGGATTCAAACTGGTTTCATCACCAGTTGCAGTCTGAAATCTCTTCCAAGCCTGTTCTTGAGAACGCTCAACACTCGAACACCAACCATCCGGTAACTAACGCACCGCTCCCTTAAGCTGATTAAGAGGATCGTATGGACACTAAAGACCAAACCCATTGACTCAGCCCTGCATGATGAAGTACCTAACCCAGTAAAGAGCAACATACACAGCTCCCATGGGCTAGATAGTTCAGGCCTAATAGATAGCCCATCAACAGGATGATGCTGGGAGGCATAATGTACTCAAAGGAAGGGGAAACGAAGGTGATGCAAGCATTGATGCATTGCCCACAAGAGAAACTGGGCTTTGTGTACTTTCACGCTCATAGACTAAGACAAGACACACAGACTGAGACACACCCGGCTAACACACATCCTGCTGAAACACACAACACGTGCCGGCTGAACTGCATCTGAACTGACAGCAAACAAGGACAACGGTGCACCTGAGCGCCCCCCCCCCCCCCCCTCCCCCTCCACCCCCTGCACATTTGGTGGCTGTCAGCGGCAAAACAAAACACGCTCACCTATTATAAGGACAGGCTGTCTCTACTAGATTTCAAGGCTACATCTGATTTCTGATGATGACTTGATAAGGGAGGTTTTGTATGCGGTTTTAAACTGTATTGGGATCACAGCCTCAACATCATGGCCTCAACATCATGGCCTCAACATCATAGCCTCAACATCATGGCCTCAACATCATAGCCTCAACATCATGGCCTCAACATCATGGCCTCAACATCGTGGCCTCAACATCATGGCCTCAACATCATGGCCTCACTGGTCACAGCTGGTGTCTTCAGCAGAAGCCAGAGAAAGCGCTCCATTGTTTTATTATGCTGAAAGGAAAACTGACAACCTTGGAGTGGACTTTTGGGAGGGCATTGTCAAAAACGTATATATCATTTGCAAGTATATCAAGTTCAGTATATTTATAAACGTTTATATGTTTTTTTGGGGTCAAAATTTTAACAGCTCATATTGAGGCTGGGAGACACTGTAACGACAACATGGACCCAAATATTCGATTTTAAAGGCTCTTGATGCCTAGGAAAATGTATATGTAGACAGCAAAAGATTATGCTTTGCATAAAATCAATGTGTTTAGGCCAAAAATACCAGAGTTTTTTGTTTTTTACATCACATTGTTTAATGATATTATATTAATTTCCTATATCCCACTAACTGCATGCAAAACAATACCGACATATATTCTAGATGCAAACCGTGTTATGCGGTTGTACCTGCGGAGGCTTCATACTGTATGGAAACAGCCCCGTCTCTCTGGATCCGCACATCCCGGGGTCCTTCCACCCTTTTCGCATAATCCACCACAGACGCACCGGCGGCGGAGGTAGAATTTCTCCTTCCATGTCCCTGCGCCAACGACTGGCAGCATTGATAACACACTGCCCAAGCTTGCTCTTCGTTGATCGGTTGGTTATACAGCATTAAAATCTCCTCCAGAGACAGTTCGTCTCCTTCTTGCCGTCCATCCATTTTATCCAACCCGGGATAGGGAGCATCCTGCTGGACCGCAGGGTCCGTCAGTTCCCCCTCGTCCGCATCTCCCTGCTTAGCCATCCTTTCATCCTACCGTCAGACAGGAGCCGATGACGAAAACAGATCGGGGACAACAAGGAGGTTATCAGAATAGCAACTTGAAGACATCTGGGGAAAAATAGGGTTTTCCACAAAATTTCAAGCGTACGCTTGTACAACACAATAATGATTATTTCTTCCTCCGTCAGCGACCGACGCCTTGCAGTGTTGTGGGTACCAGCCAGTCAGATGACTGTTTATTTGCATGGTCTAAAAGCCTGTCAAGTTCAGGGCAAACTAGAGAAAGAATACATCACAACTCATTTAAAAATGAATCCAAACAAAATCCTGTCATTATATTATTTATTCATATTTGAATATGTACGACATACACGTTGCTCACATATACACACATATTTATATATATATATATATATAATTTGACATCAAATATACACATGAGATAAACACATTTTGTCACGCAAATTGTTTCAGAATGGACTACTACTGACTTAAAACAAGTAAACCAGATGTGCTTTGATTTATGAGAAAAATATCAAATTACTCACAGCACAAATTAACAAAGACCACTGAAACACTCAAGATATCGATGTGCACCGTACATGTGGGAGGAATGACTGAAAATACCCATAATCCTTTTGTACCTTTATTAAAATCCAATCAATAGATTATTTTACTTCAGGTCAGCACGCAATGTAAATACTTTGTCATAAATAAAAAAAATGTAAACCAAAAAAAAAAGAACAAAACAACAAACATCCACTTGATTTTTGAACACACAGTTAAGAGTGGCAGAAGAAGCTCTTTCAGTGCTTTTTCACACCACATGGAATGAGCATGCAGATCTGGGTGGCAGGGGGGTCGGCAGGGGGTGACTGGGGGGCGGTGTACCCCAGACAAGCTGGGAAAGGCTTATTAGGGCGATGAGAGCCCTCCCCTTCAGGAAGAAGGCGGGGGCTATCAGGGTAAAGGAGCGAGACGAGCAGAAGAAGACAACAAAACACAGGTTAGTTTGCACTCATAGCATCTCAACCTAAAGTACAGGGCAAAGCAGAGGAGATGTTAGACTTTGAAGTCCAGCAGGTTGCAGTCTATCTTGTAGTAGACGTATGGGTAGTACTCCTGTTGACTCAAGTTCAGACCTGGGATGTCCATAGCAGACTGGAGAGACAAGATGTGCACAAACACATTCACATGAGTTCCCACTGTTACTTGCCATAGCTCTGCAAGCCACCATAGAATATGAATATGAATATATATGATTGTGCCCCATATGAATGAGGCACAATCAGTCCACTCATCCCTCCACTCATCCCTCCACTCATCCCTCCACTCATCCCTCCACTCATCCCTCCACTCATCCCTCCACTCATCCCTCCACTCATCCCTCCACTCATCCCTCCACTCATCCCTCCACTCATCCCTCCACTCATCCCTCCACTCATACTCACGTCCATGATGGCCGCCGCGCTGCTGTCCAGGTGCTTGTACAGGTCGTACAGAACCTCACGCAGCTTCTTCACGTTCTTCTTGTTGGGCTGAAGAAGCATGGCCTGGAAGTTCACCGGTAACCCATACCTGGTGACGCACACACACAGGCACAAACACACACACATAAGACTGATGTCAGGTCACCCCCTTCTTCCCTAACAGAGAGAACAACCAAAACTGCATTGAATGTTTACTATAGCAACAAAATGGCCGCCGACATTACCTTAGGACAGATTCCACAAACACCCTTAGAGCTTTGATGTGGATCCAGGCAATGAAGGCCTCACTGAAGTTCACTTTGAGCCACCGGACCAGAGGTCCCTGCGGAGAGAGCAGGAGGACCAGGGTTAAAGCCTCCACAGGCTCACTGAAGCTACTTAATAATGTCACACAGACATGCACAGAGCAAGAACTGGCCCATGTCACATGTGATCCAGGAGTAATTCTCACTGGGGCCTCGGAACGGAAGCTTCTAGAATCGCTCTGAGGAAAAAACAGTGCTGCAGTGTGTGGTGACATGCTGAACACCAGGACGTACAAACTGCTTCTTCTTGTCCGTGGAGAGCCGAGTCATCTCCTCCTTGTCGGCCTTCAGCTCCTCCTCGTTGTACTGGAAGTCCCTCACTGTGAACCTGGGGTCAGAGGCAGGGTCAGGGGTCAGAGTTCAGGGACCAGAGCGTGTGTGTGTGTCCTGGACCAGGTGGTTGGAGCTTACTTGTTCTCCCTGGCCTTGTGTTTGAAGTCATCGATGGCCTTCCTGAAGAGAGTCACACTGAAGAGGCCACTGTCATGGTCCTCAAACAGCAGGCTGTTTATACACAAACACACACAGATACATAAAAGCATATATACATAATTAACACAGTATGGTGTTAAATAATAAACCAAAATAGGATCTCCAATATGAGCATACTTTGTGGATCTGGGCACCACCATCTCAGCAAGAGTTTCATAGTTCTTCTGCCAGTCAGCATAACCGGTCCTGAAGAGAGCAGGTGTAGAGTTATTCAGAATATCTCTCCAACAACTGGCCTTGAACAAATTAGGTTCAAATGATTTTACATCAAGTGGCAGTCTTACTTTGGTACAACCACCAGCATAGTGATCAGGTACTCTGAGTCAACAACAAAGTCATCCTTCTTGACAATGTCAGCAAGACTTCTGGTCAGGAGGCTCCCCCTAGTGAGAGATAGCAGTATTGCAGAACACCAAACATACAACAAAAATAGTTTTGCCATAAATAAAACTCAAACAATCCTTTTTTTTCTAAATACATATGACTGATACTATATCTTCTATGGGGCTCTTTAACATACATTTTACGTGGTTGGACAAACAAATTTGTTTCCTTGACAAACACCAGATCAACCTAGAGCAGGGGTGGGCAATCCTGGTCCTCGGGGGCCGCTGTCCTGAAGGTTTTAGATGTTTCCCTGCTCCAGCACACCTGATACTAATCATCAGGCTTCCACAGAGCTTGATAACAACCCATTCATTAGAATCAGGTGTGCTGGAGCAGGGAAACATCTAAAACCTTCAGGACAGTGGCCCCCGAGGACCAGGATTGCCCAACCCTGACCTAGAGGGTTGCAGACTCGGGTGGGACTCACGCATTCTTTCTCTCCAGGTTCTGCAGGTTCCCTTTCAGGTTGTTGTAGGCAGACGCCCTGGCCTTCAGGTCGTTATCGATCTGGGTCACTTGCTGCAGAGAACATTGAGTGTCAGTTTAAGGCAGCAGGTAAACTGGGCGTGAGGGGGCAGGGGTGTGACTTGAGGGGGCAGGTGTGTGACTTACCTTAGAAATGATTTCAGAAATGTTCTTCAGGGACTGTTTGATGGGGTACTTAGCCATGTCCCACTGGAACCGTGTGATATAGGTGACCAGGTCCACTGGGAGGGAGGGAGGGAGGGAGAACGGGAGGGAGAAGGGTCAATCTAAATGCAGAGTATAAATCAAGTGCACCACATCTATGGCAGTGTGTGTATTCAGAGGCTTGCTGTTAAAGTCCACTGATCTCCAGCAGCCAGAGCTAGCTCACCTCCATTAGCCAGCAGGTTCTCCTGGACCTTGTCCCGGCTGTCCTCCAGCACGTCGGCCATGTACTGAGCCACTTTCCTCACCACACTGTGAACAGCCAGGAGACAGTGAGGCCGGCAGGCTCGGCAGGAGCCCAGCAACATCAAAAAGATCACACACTGCTGGTAGGCCCATTCAGGCTAGTATGTTTTCATAACACACGCTGTTCAAAGGCATCAAAGAGGCCCGTCTCAAACCGAGCCATGCATAGAGAGCATCTCTGTGCCCTCCTGTTCTAGGGCCTAAGGCCTGGGCTTCTAACATGTAACTGCATTGCGATAAATGTGCGGTAACATCCATACTTTAACACTAAAATCTATTTATAGTGCAACACTTGTTCTAGATGTGACTCGTGTGCTCATATGATAGGACATTTAACAGTGAGAATACCGCTGTGAAAATAACTCATGAGGGACGATGATGTCAGTGCAAAGAATGACCAAGCCAGGTAAATGTCTGGTTTGAGGATCTAGATCTCATCTCACCTTTGCACCTTTCAGCATAACAGCACATCTATGGAGCAGCCATATTTGTCATTTATCTCCTAATTATTTTTTATCCCACAATCTATATTGTACCCCAGCACTCTTATTTTACTCCCAGCCTTTACCCCTTGTGTGTATAACTTCCTGTATACCCATGTGCACTCTTCTCTTCTACTCTTTTACCTAACACCCTTAACCCTGTGTGCTTTGATGAGACTGTGTGCCGTTGTACTAAAGAGTTTCCCCTCAGGGATAAATAAAGTAATCTGAATCTGAATTGCCAGCACAAATGAAATCAGAAACTAATAGCTTTCACATTTGACATGTTCATGCTAAATAAAATAAACATTGTATTACAAAAATAGATTTTCGAATGGGAGTTTAGATTTCAAAGGGCAGTAAAGTAGCTCTGTCCTGGTCAGAGGCTGGGTTAGGAGGACTGGCCACAGGGATCCTGCAGTCTGGGTCCTCTGGGGCTTCCAGCTACTGTTGGCCTTTCCCAGGCGCTCATCAGAGGAAGCCCTGGACGTGTGAGTTTTGGACCTCAGCTTTTCCAGCGTTTAGAAATAGCTTCTTCAAAACCACCAACAAGCACATAAGTCACCAGGTTTAAATATCACCCAGGAAAGAGATGCTGATGTGTCACCCAACTGTAAATTGCTAACTTTAGTCCGCAGGGGCTGGTAGACGCAGGTCTGTGTGAAATTCCTCCTTTCTACAAGGCAGGGAAGGGATTAGAGGGCCGGGCCTGGGGCCAGGGCTTCCAGGATCAGAGACTGACCGGCCCTCACAGGTCAGCCATGTTGCCCCAACAAAAACACTCTGTGGCTCATCTGTCCAGACCAGCACCTCTCCCTCTGGTTATCATGCACCTCTGTCATTTCACTGATCTGATATCAATAGTTCTGATATGGATGTGTAGCCCGGACCGGTGCTTTGTCGATAACACGCCTACCAACAGCTTGGCCAATAGTCCAAATTGATATAATATAATAATCATAATAATAATAATAATCAGTGCTTGATGGATGAATATAAGTGAAGGACCTACCTTTCAACAAACTGGTCCAGTTTGGCCAGCTCGTCAGACAGGCCCACTAGAACATCTAGCGTTCCCACCTGTGTGAGAGGAGAAGACACAAGCGGGACACATGAGGGACTAAGGCTGTGCAAACCTGGGACAGACACCTGGGCTTTGTGGAGCCAGCAGAGCAGTGTTTTCATAGCCACTTCAGGGGGCCTCGTCAGTTGCCTGTGACGTGCGGGGGTGGGAGGGTGGGGGGCGTGTGTTTATGGACGGCGACTCTTTTGTTGGAACTCCTCAGTGCGTCACCAACAGTTCCAAGAAATCATCCCGGGGCCCACGTGGGTAGGGGGTCAGCAGGGTCCCTCGCCCCACAGGAGGGGGAAGAACGAGGTAAGGACCCGTCTGTTAATCTGACGTTTGCAAATCCTTTCAAATACATTGTCAGTTTTATTTACTTTAACTCGTGACCGGACAGATTCTCTGCACTTTTATCTCTGCGTCAGGAACGGTCATTCCACGTTAATCAATCCAGCACATCCCAGATATTTAAAGGGATTCAAAGCACAACTGGCAATCCAGAAGAAATACATTCAAACTGCAGATTACATTGCAGCCCAGCATAATCCAGGTTCACCAGACTCAGGTTTATAAAGAACACACACAAGACGTTCTGACAGAGGTAAACAAACCTTGAGGTCTGGGATGTTGAACTTGTTGTTGGTGGAGATGTTGTTGGTCTTGGTTGTTGCCACCATCATCTTGTCCCAGGTCTGCTGACATGTTTTCTCTCCAGGAGCAGAAATCAACCAAAACTCAGTCATGACTGCAGACTGACTACAATTCTGAACAGGTCACTGAAGAGTACAGGAGGGCTGAAAGAGAGAAATATTGAAGGTAACCAAGCAGAAGATGTACATTTTATTATTATTATTATTATTATTATTATTATTAACACAAGTATTAAAAGTAACAGTTGTTAAGGTATGACAGCTCACTGGGACACTGACTGACAGCTCTCTGACGTCTCTGACTTGTGGACATGGGCCTAGTTTGTGTGCAAAATGTATTTGATCGTGAAGAGATCGAACCTAACCTAGGAACTAGACATTTTAGCAGCCACAATAATGTCGAATATCTGCCTGCGTTGAAACTGGACGTACGGGATTACACGACATTATACGCTATTAGCTAGCTTAGCAGACAGAAGTAGAAGCCATCAACAGCACAGCAGCCAAGGATGAAAGCTAATTTTTGATAGCTGATGACATTTTCGGCAGTCTTACCTTACTTCAAATGAAAATAACTGCTGATCGGTGACAATATTCAGTATTGTGTCCGTGTTATGGATCACTATTCATAATGGCAGGACAGGTCGTGAGCTAGCTGCTGTAGAGGTCTCCTGACCATCACACACACAGTCAGCTGATCCGATGGGGAACAGGAAGGCCTCGCGAGGGGGGGCGTCGCTGTACTGCAATAAACTTTGACTGCTGCTCTCCACTGGCCAGGATGAAGTACTGCAGGAATTGAGTATCAAAAAGAATGATGACTGTACAGATACCCTGAGTATAGCTGTAAGTAGTGGCCTGCAAGCTGAATTTTACTGCAGTTGACATCACATTCTTCCTTCTATCTTATGTAATATTTGCCTTGGGGTATCAGTTCAAGCTAGGCTTCCATATTATGCTTCAAGACATGCCCCCTCTAACTGGCTTTGCATTCTGGACAGACTATAAATTTAAGATTACCTCAGCGACGGCGACATTCCTGCCCTATCAGTGACAATCTTGCATGCCAAGTCAGCATGGAGAGAAGGGGGTATTGACTTTCTAAATTTGAACAGGAGTCCAGTTTCCTGATGGTGGCTGTCTCCAGGGAGCAGCCCACAAAGGGATAATGTTTATAGTTCAGTGGGTCTGGGGTGCATTGTTTGGGACACAATGCCTGGTCTGGCTGGAGCCGACCCCGGGGATCAAACGCCAGGGTGGGTTTGCCCACTTTTGGACCTGAGCCAGTCTGTTGGGACTCTGACTGGATGGTGGCCAGCTAATAGGTTAGCCACACCAGGCTGTAGATTGAGACTGGGACTCTGTCGCACAGGGGAGAAGGGCAAGACCATGTGTCTCAGGTATGTCTGATATCATCATTCAAGATCCATCAACGGCTCGGTTTGTAGAGCTGCATTTTACTTTCATCAAGGTGAGATAAAGGTAACGTACACACAGAGCGAAAGAGATTTCAGAACTTCAGTTTCTTGTGTCAATTAAATCAGTCGATAAGCCTCTCCTTAGTCCTCCTGCTTTGTATACAGAGAATTTCATTACCTGTACATATCACATGTTTGAACTTAGTATAGTGTCCTGTCAGTCCACTGCAGTTCACCGTCGGTTCAAAAGCCCTCTCCCTCACAGCAACCTGCCAGACATCATTCTACTGACCTGCACGACTGCTATTCATGTTCCAGTAACTATTTTCAAGGTTATATTGTTATTTTATTCATTATCAGAGAAGGTCCTGACTCGGGTCTTCTGACTTGCTTTATGATCACAATATTTTGTGCCTTGTTTTAGTGTCCTTGACATTGAACTTATCAATTTTGGTGGACTAAGCAAAGAGGGCACTGCAGGTTACTGAGGGCGGGATTGTGTGAGGTTAGAGTTATTGTTTCGGTTGTAGATAGTACTATCCATTCTGTCAACTCATACGATAGCTTTGTTACAAGGACTTGCCCTGGGAAACCAGACCTGCAGTCAGACATAAATCTTGACCATGTTTCAAGAAGCTCTCGTAAGAATGTGTCTTTTTTTTTCTTTTTCACATTTTTGAAGAAGCAGTGATTTTTATCACTCTCATATTTGCTCACATCAAAATAAAGCATTACATTATAATCATTCGTTTTTTTGTAATGCTTCTTTTGAAAGAAATGCTGTCCTGAAATACATGTGTAGATGAACACTACAAGCGGTTGGTTTATATAATCCTACTCAACATTCACATCAGAGGAAAGTCTGTTTGTGAGTTCTTTCACTTAGCAACATTCTTTGGCAAACAGCAGGGCGTTGGAACACCGTGGGTTTAAATCAGAGCATTAAACAACAACAAGTATAATCAAGCTTGGTTGCGTAACACAGAAACAAGTTACTGACTGCAGCCCTGACATAGATCCAACCTGCTCCCACTTTGCTCCAGGCTCCACTGTATAGCACAGCTCTAGATATAGTATGGTATATGGTTCACTCCCAACGATGTGTGTGTGTGTGTCTGTGTGTGTGTGTGTGTGTGCGTGCGTGTGTGTGTGTGAATGTCCTCCGGTATTTGCTTCAGGTGAACATGGTAAATGTAGCCTACATCACCTGTGCTCTTACATAAAAAACGCTCATATTTCAAAATGTCATGTAAGATTAGTCTTTTCCCTCTGAGATGATGTGGTTTACGTAGGTTACAGACAATGGCACAAATCAAACTGATTTGTAGTTTGATAGTTCTTTTTGCAGCAATTTGACAGAGGGCTTAAAAGGGCCAACTTAAACCCTCTTTTAAACCCTGTCCTTCCTTATTCACTCTGTCCTTCCATCCCACTGTTTGTGGATATTGGAGCCACACTTCAGGCTTCAGCCGGGCTCTCAGTTATTTAGATGTAATCTGTTAAATGTTGGCAAATGAGAATTCCTGGGACACAATGCAGACTCTGGAGTGTTTTCCCTCAGCGTGGGTGGGACACACGTCTCGGCATCCAGCAGGCGCTTGGTAGCCGTGG
This sequence comes from Protosalanx chinensis, assembly GCA_030340685.1. Classification (NCBI taxonomy): domain Eukaryota; kingdom Metazoa; phylum Chordata; class Actinopteri; order Osmeriformes; family Salangidae; genus Protosalanx; species Protosalanx chinensis. Next base: position 13,615,991 of record CM059322.1, on the reverse strand, counting down.
CCATTCTGGTGAAAACAATGGAAATCCAACATCTTGGTTTACTGGAAACCACTTTAGATGCTATGTGTGATTATACGTCATGCACATACTCCATGATACATTCTGATGGGGGTCCAGACACAAAACTCGGAACAGCTTTTGTGTTGGGGGGGCCCTCAGGAAAAGGGAGAATGTTTCTCCCTTAAGTGTTTACAATAGGCAGAGCAATATTTATTATGAGCAAAACAAAATACTTATTGTTTATTTTTCCATAACCAGTGCCCATAGCGTCATTCTCTTTATTTACCTTCTCAGGTAAACATTACCTAAGTATGTGGTTTGGACTTTGGACAGAGTATAGTGAATCTATTCTGAGAATAGGTATAAAAATATGTTACTTTATCAGGTGAGAGTGTATTCAGGTGAATGAACAGATAAATAGTGTACTGAACATAGACTTGCACTCTCTTGCTATGTGTGCTGTTTGTATGACTGTGTATCAACTTGTAACTAATGATACATTCAGAATATGAGCATGTTTTCAGGTCAGTGCTCTTCATACATCACCTAAACATCAGAATAAATAAATCTGAATAATAGACATCGACAACATTAGATACAATTCAAACGGGATTTGAAAAGTACACTGTCCTAACAATAAAAACAGATGTATGTTTTTGTTTACTAAAATTATACGACAATATAACAGCAATATCATGGACCCCGGACAAATACAACTAATGGCAGAGGCATTTGTTATCATTAAAACAGAAGTATAAGTCAAACGTATTATTGTGTTGATGATTAATTCATAATTTACCTTCCTCAGAATCTCCTGATCAGTGATCTGATTTTTGATTTTGTTAAAGCTTTTTGTAGAGAAGAAACTTGAATGCAACCTGTTATTAAACCCTTCTACACCAATGGCATGCAAGGAAGAAGAATATGCAAATGACCCCCTCATAATATTCGCTACGTCTTCAGAGGGTTGGGCTTTACAAACTTTCGACTAGGGAGGGCAAAGACCAAAGACGATACCCATAAGTATGTGCTTGAATTGGAGGACTCACAAGCTTCTCAAAGTCCAGTGTACTTCTGAGAATGCGATAGGATTTCACGGAGCAGGAAACCAAATACAGTGAAAATTATCAGGCAACTTTCTGAACCTTTGCTGTGTCATGGGAAGAGGAATGAAGACCTAACCAAGGTATTACTTCATCTTTTGGTTATTCATTCTATCTGACAATTGTGGATCATTCTACAGGGGCCCATTGATAAGAAACTATATATGCTATACGAAAGTACATTTTAAATAGTAATTATAGTTTCATCCGTTGAATGAACATAGGCTACTTTTCATGTTAGCGTCATGGAACAAATACATAAGATACTGATGTGACTCATATTTACATTTATTCATTTAGCAGACGCTTTTATCCAAAGCGACTTACAGTAAGTGCAGGGACATTTTTCCCTGAGGCAAGTAGGGTGAAGTGCCTTGCTCAAGGACATAAAGTAATCTAGGCACAGCGGGGGCTCGATCTCACAACCTTCCGATCATGAGGCCGACGCCTTAACCATTGCCACCTGACCCCTCATATTGTAAAGCATCTTATATACAAAGATTTTCAATCTTGGTGTTGAGCAAAGTATTCCTATGTCAGTGGTTCTTAACCTTGTTGGAGGTGCTGAACCCCACCAGTTTCATATGAGCATTCACCGAACCCTTCTTAATTGGTCTTGTGATCACGAATCATACGAGTTGGATGTGTGTCTTGACCTCCGCGGAACCCCATAGACTGACTCACCGAACCCCTGGGGTTCGATCGAACCCAGGCTAAGAACCACTGATCTAGGTGCTTTGACAGCTCTAAGCCACGACCACTCCTCTGTCACCAAGCCACGCCCACCCCTCCTGTCACTTAGCCACGCCCAGTCCTCCTGTCACTAAGCCACGCCCACTCCTTCTGTCACTAAGCAGCCGCTCTGTTTCCTCCGTCCTCTCCGTCCCGACCTCGGAAGCTGGCACTGCGTAACCACCACAACCTCCTTCAAACACCGCGACCCGGGGCATTAAATGGCACTTTTTATTTCCTATTTTAGTAACCCCATCACTCTTTAAAAATTCCGCCTAAAAAGAGAAAACGGTCTACCCCCAATTTTGGGTTTTTATCTCACGTAAGTAATTCAAAATGTAGCCCCACTACCTAGCTTGAGCTGTGTTAGCAGTTATTGCCTGTCGCGAGAGCTAGCCAGGAGAAGCGCGAGCATTGCTATACGCACCATATGCAAGGTCGTTGTCATATGTATGTACTGCAGTAGGCTACAGGACCCAGATATGACTTGTAATCGTCGATATATTAGGCGATGTTATCGATATCTTGTTCTAATGGAAGTACTCGAAAGCTACTCTCCGCGTTATTAATGTGGTTTGTAGCTGAGAGTGTGTGAAGACTGTCATTTAGCCAAATGTGGCTGTTATAGGTCAGCCTCACGGTTTGAGGTCTGTCCTTTTGAAATCCACTCGGCAAATACAAAGTCTGACGTGTTTCCATGAATGATTCACACAGTAATAAGTAAACCGGTTTGAGAAAATGCAACCGGAATGGTGAAGAAATGACTCGCATTAAACCACGATCACATACTTGTACAAGTCTGGACAATTTGGGGCACAACCTTTAACTTATCTTTGCAACTCTCTGTTCCATTGCCATGTTAAGTTTTCAATTCATGAATCAATTTATGTTTCAACCTCATCCCTATAATGTTTTCCTCTGTGATCTATGCAGGTTTACAATAACTACCCGGAGGGCCTAGGGGCTGCTCTTTACAGGGAGCCCTTTGACTTCAACGCCGAGCCTCCTTGGGATCCCAGCTGATAGTGGAGGACAGCCAGCTTGGGACTCGTCCAGGTCAGCAAAGTTCAGCACATGCTTAACATCACAAACCCTTCCCAACCTTGTTATGTCTCGTGAAGGGGGGTTGGGGGGGAAACAGGTTGCAGGGTTGCTATGAACTAGCTGAACCAATGGGTTCCCTTTGGTGTTTCTCTTAACAGATGATCAGGGCAGATGATCTCCTCTGATTGGCAGACACACAGTCGCCTGGTCTTAATAAGCATCCCCCCCCCGACCACATTGTCTGTCCTCGGCCCGGCCAGTCTGTTGCACATCTGGGCCGCTGCTCAGGTCGCTGAGCCAGGCCAGCCTATTGTGTAACATTATCGAGAGCAAAGATCTGTCAGCCAAGCCCATGCTTCGGTCCCCCAGCTAATGCCATCAAAGGGACCCCTTATGGTTCACTGCCAGTGGGATTCATCCTAATTGTCGGGAGTAATTGATGGTAAAGTAAACGAACTCCCTGCCCCAGCGCCAGTGTTTTCACAGTGGCTGTGCCGACATCCAGAGGTCCCCAACATGTGACGACTTGTCCTTGCTTTCCATTGGTCAGCTTTGAGAGATGGCTTTTTTTTCCTCTTTTTTTTTTTGCAAAGCGAGTGCGTAGATCCCAGTTTCAGGGATCATCAGTAACGGCTTCACCAGCCTGCTCTGCAGAGTCAAAGGCTGTGTTCTGACTCTTGACTCGTCTAACATATTTTTATAGGTTGCACTGTTTTGTAAGGCGAAGCCAAGCTCATGCGGTGGTACTAATGTTTTGCTAATGACCACAGGAATTTCACATCTCCTCTGCTCTTCTTTCAACAGTTAGTTGCCCTCTTCAGGCCGGTCACATTCTTTATGACTGTCGGATTTACGGACAACGGTTGAGATGAAAGGACTGGCTGATGACACGAGTTGCTCTGTGGCCCTGCTGGACGGTGCCGTGGCGCTCGGCGACGTGGTCGAAAATCACATCTACGAACAGACTTTGGTGAGGCTTCTCGCTGTGACTCATTGCAAAATCCTTTTTTTTCCACGAAAGCGTGAGGCTGCGTCCCGACTCGCAGCGCGGTCAAGTCATGTTCGTGCACATATCCGGAAACCTGCCCTGGCAAAGTGGGCGTTAGTAGGTTGATGTTGATGTTCTTTGGATGTGGCTTCAAGGTGCGGCTCTAATCGTATTGTCTTTCTACCCCAGGCTGAGAAGAGTATGTTCTTTGTGGCGGACCTGGGTGTGGTGATGAGACAGCATGTCCTCTGGCAGACCCATATGACACAGATCAGGCCCTACTACACCGTCAGGTGCAACAGCAGCCCGGCTGTCATCGAGCTCCTGGCCGCCCTGGGTACCGGTTTCGTCTGTGCCAACAAGGTAGCCGGAGTGACTCATCTCTCAGAACCGCTTTACATCTCGGTCTTGGGAAGCCTTGTATTGCCACGTGTTGTTCACATGCACACCACAGGCCCTGTTGTCAAGTAGCGCCATCTAGTGGAGGTCTTAATTTAACCAATCTTTTTTAACCTTCCATTCCATTAAAACCACTCCTTTGTCAGACTCATTTAGTAAGGCTTTTGTATCTAGTGCAGCGAGGCTGCATGCATACGTCTGTGTATCTTTACAGTCTAACATGGAGGCCCTGTGTTTGCAGAGTGAACTGGAGCTGGTGCTGAGCTTCGGCGTTCCCCCTGAGGACATCGTCTACAGCGGGGTCTGCAAGCAGCTGTCTCAGATAAAGTACGCGGCCAAGAACGGCATTGACCTGCTGGTGTGTGACAACGACGCAGAGCTCCGCAAGATCGCACGCTGCCATCCCAGTGCCAAGTAGGTCCCTACCTCACAGTGACCACACGCACAGACAGTAACTGCTGCATCCGTGTAGGTCAGGGGTGGCCAACCCTAGTTCTCCAGAGCCACAGTCCTGAAGGTTTTAAATGTTTCCCTGCTCCAGCACACCTGATTCTAATGAATGGGTCGTTATCAAGCTCTGTGGAAGCTTTATAATTAGAATCAGGTGTGCTGGAGCATGGAAACATTTAAAAGCTTCAGAACTGTGGCTCTCGAGGACCAGGGTTGGCCACCCCTGGTGTAGGTAGTAGTTGTGGTTCTTTTGCAATGTGCCGTAACGAAGCGAGTGGTTTTAATAGTTTTTATGTGCATCTCAGGCTGCTGATTCAGGTGGCGACGGAGGCCTCCTGCCAGGCGGAGGAGCTGGGCGTGACCCCGGGCTCCACCCTGAAGGAGTGCAGGCACCTGCTGGACAGTGCCAAGCAGCTGGGCGTGCAGGTGGTGGGGGCCAGGTGAGTGTTGAGGGGAAGAACCAGCAGTATGAAGGCATCCTTTCACACAAGTTCCCCTACCAACGGTGCTTCTCCCCCCCTTCCAGGTTCCACATCCCTGCCTCCTGTGCCGACCCCGAGGTGTACGCCCACGCCATCTCGGACGCCCGCTGTGTCTTTGACATGGGGGTGAGTCAGCTAGCTAGCCGCAGCTGAGAAGAGGTGGATTGTGAATGCATATACCTAATGAGTTAACAGTATAATGCTACTGCGTGTACTATAGGACTGGAGCGCAATTCAAACTTTTATTTTGATGTTGCGATCTGAAGTAGAAATCCAACTGGCTTCCTCTGTGTTTCAGGAGGACGTTGGCTTCAGTATGAAAGTGCTGGATATTGGAGGGGGGTTCAGTGGCACCGAGGATCAACTCCAGCAGGTCAGCGTGTCTCTGTTCTGGGTTACATAACGCTGAATAGATGACCTCAGAGCTGTTAGCCGCCTGGCTGGTCACAGTCCACCGGGCCCATTCAACATCGTAACAGCCCCCGTAATGCAGTATTAGTTGGAAAGCTTTGAGGTGTTATTCCCCTTAGATTGAGTGGAATGTGCCCCAGCTATGACACTTACATAACCCTAATACTTCAGGGGGCCTCTAGTACGGATGGAAACAAGGTTAGCATCGACCACCCACAATGTTGTCCACAGCCTCCCACGTTATGTAAAACCCTGGTGCACGACTATCAAAACAGCCCCCCCCCCCCCCCCCCCCTCCTCCTCCTGCTGCACACAAGTGCTGTCCGGTGATCCAGAGCGCTGCCTTGTAACCATGACGCCGTGCCTCCACAGATCGAGAGCGCCATCCGCCCGCTGATGCAGCTCTACTTCCCGGCCTCCTCCGGCGTGGCGGCGGTGGCCGAGCCCGGCGCGTTCTTCGTTTTCTCGGCCTTCACCCTGGCCATCAGCATCGTCGCCAAGGAAGTGGTGTCCCGGGACCGCCAGAGCCAGTCACATGGTACACTGGCTCCCTTTAGCACCGTAGCGCCTCCAGATAACCCTATTTAGAACCTCCCCAACATCCAGAAGCCTTAGATCCACATAACAAAGCTGTACTAGTAATCTGCTGTCAGTTATAGTTACACCTTGGACTTCAGAAAATGACAGAGGCTTATAATGACTTACTATAAGTAAGAGTTGTATGACCTGGATTAAATCGTACTAGGAATTTCACAAGCTCATACACAAACAGTATGATGCTCCATGGGGCCTCCCCTTAGCACCAAAGCTGCTATATATAGACCACTCTTATCTGTCGCTCCATTATGGAGAACTAGAGGTCACTCAACACCAATAGGATACCGTTCAGCTCACGTGTTCGTCCCTCATTCTGCTGTTCCCCATCCGCTTCCCATCAGACGAGCCCTCTGCCAACGATGAACCCGAGTTCCTGTATTACATGAGCGACGGGGTCTACGGATCCTTTGCCAGCAAGCTCACCGATGTCCTGATCCCAGCACCCACTGTGCACAAGGTGGGCTTCATCTCTTAGTGTGGGGATAGTTCAAGTCAAACCCTGTTTTTTAAGAGCAAGGTTTTGGTCTGGGGTAACTATTGCAGCATAGGTATGACAGTAGGACAGCAAGTATTAGCCTCTCCGAAACCTGAGTTTGGGCCTCAGTAAACTGCTGAGTGCTAACTCCATCTGTGTTTCCTCTCTGTGTGTGTGTGTGTGTTCAGGGCCCGGGGCCTGAGGAGCCTGTGTTCAGCAGCAGTCTGTGGGGGCCCTCGGGGGATGACCTGGACCAGGTGGTGGAGCAGTGTTTGCTGCCAGAGCTCAGCGTTGGGGACTGGCTCCTCTTCCCCAGGGCAGGGGCGTACGGCCTGGGCCAGCCCTGCTCCAGCTCCCCTGACACAGATCGACCTCCAGTCTACTACGTCATTTCCACTGGCGACTGGTACGCACCGCACAATAGGGCTTGCTTCAGGTTTCACAGTTCAGGTTTCAGCTTACCGCATTCTGTATTTGTTTCGTAACAGGTTCGAGATGCAGGAAGCAGGCATTACCCAGGAGATCACCGTGAAGAACCTATCATTGATCCCTTACTTCCTCCACTCCAGCCAATCAGATGGTTCCCTGTCCGTCCCAGCATAAAGCGAGATAATGCTACTTCCTCGTTTCTGATGACCTCAGCTGGTCAGCATTCCATTGGGAAAGATTGTTGCAGTCTGCTTTTTTTTTTTTCATTCGTTAAGGAAATGTGGGGATTTGTTGGGACCAGATTGACTTGGTGGCTCATCAGCACAGACTGTGTTGTTGGATTGTAACAGCTATTCCTCTCCAGACAAAATAATGTAAATTACTCTGAAACTAAAGGTATATATTTAAGATAGACAACTCCAATGCCAACTTGCCAATGGGTATCACACACACACATACGTTAATTTAAATGTAATTGTTATGTAAATACTGCTACAGTAGGATGCCCTGGTGCTTGCCTTGTTGATCAGCCAGTACCATCAAAATTGGGCCAGTTTATTTAAGTGAAAACCCTTTTCAGAATGCTTTTTAAAACAATATTTATGTGTATTTATAGTTTTAGCAGTCGTGTCGTTTTGTTTCGGAATAAGGATGGCGTTTGTTTTGCGTTTGCTTTCAGTCAGTATTCAAAATCAGGCTTTCGCAACTCCAGGGTCAACTCACCAGACCCTTCCTTCCTCTCTCCCTCCCAAGTCTGTTCACTGTCCAGGTAAGGTACCCTTGAAATGCCCCCATGTCCACCTGAGAAAGCAGGGAGGTGAGCTGGACACACAGGCTGTCTGCTCTACCTGCCTGGGGTGGGTGTCCAGGAGCCCCTGGGGTCAGTACCCACCACCTGTCAGGTGTTTTTAGTGTTTTTTTGTTTTTTTTTATTAACATTTTATAACAACAGCACAGCACCCAACTTGTTTAGCACCTGGAGTATAGGCCAAACTACTGCAGTGATCCGTCAAGCAGTGTGGTCATCAGAACTGGAGCCACCAGCATGTCGTCGTAGACTTGTGCCATGTACAGTATCTCCCTGTCCAATCGGTCGGTATATTATTCCTTGCCTTGTATGACGCCGCATCAGGGGGTAGTGGATTGGGTGGTTGTTGCTGCGTCTCGTCAAATCAAAAGGCTCGTATTGAGAGGAAGTGCAGGAGATGGTGCAGAGGAAGTGTTTCGATGGGGAAGCATCTTTTTTTCCTTCTCAGCTAGAGACAGGCTTTCTGGCAAGCATGACGTTACTCGCTAAATGTCAAGTTTATACCATAGGTAAATGTGTCAATTCATGATCAGTGTTCAAAGATGTTACCATAGACATAAGTGCACAATGTCAGTGAATGTGTCCTATGTTTGTGAGGAGTAGGCAGGCACACAGCCTTTGAGTTACTTGTAATTGTGCCCATGCAAGTTATGAAACACATTAATAAAGACTACCTGGTTGACTGGATTATGCGGTGATCTTTTTGCCTCCCCTCCCTCTTAATCCTGCGAAGATTGTTGAAAATGACTAATCTGTAGACTAGGCTCAGTCCTCTCTCAAAACAATGTCTTCGAATTGTGAGCGAGGTACAGAAATAGCATCACAGCGCTGGCATCTTTCTACACATGGCCTGATCTTGTCATTGGGATGAGCTGGCGTTGCGTAACCACATGGTGACAGCAGTTTCTCCTCCTGGATAATGTGATCAGAGCTTGGAAGGGGATTGGGCTCAGTGGGTTACTGAGGTAAGGCACTTATAAGGCTCCGTTCAAACCCTCCACTAAATCCAACCTTCCTTTACTCTGTTTGAGGGGGAATCGCTCAGCACTGGGGAGCAGATAAGACAGGTGGGGTTAGCAGAGCTGGGTAATGGTTTGGATATGAAGCTGCACTCTGCTGAAGTCATAACATTTGATAAAGGGGAAGTGTTATTTAGCTCCCTTTTACTATATTTAGAATCAACAAGCCTGTTAGGCAGCGTCACTGTCACATCTTTAGCTGCTTGAGTTAGTTGGACGTGACAACTGTTCTAGCTTAGCTGAGAAGGACTCACTGCTTTGACTGTTACCTTTAACACAATTAGAGCACGTGATTAGAGTCTCAACAACCCCTCAGACACTTGCACAACTGGCTTCTGTCTCTACGCCTGTTGAAGGGAAACTGTAAACAAAAGTTGTTAAGATTAACTGTGTGCATATACGGGTGCGAACGTGCACATTAATATAGGCTTTGGGACACTGCGGTCACTTTGTTGCATGGCCTTTGAACGCCCCACCAGTCATAACTGAGTGAGAGTAGGAGGTGACAGAGGGACATGAGAAATGTTTACAACAACTGTACATTTTATTTTTCCTCGAAACAAAAGAACAAATTGTGCAAATGGTCTCCATTAAAAAAGAATCTGCAGCTATATAAAAAAAGATGTACAAATATATCCCCATCCCCCCCCCCCAAAAAAAATGTTTACAAAAAGAACAAACTTTGGTCAAACTCAAAAAAAAGATTCTCAAGGATGCAGTCTCTTAGCATTCTCTGAACTTCCTGACAGTAACACGGTGTAACAAGGAATTGCTTGACAACTCCACTGTTGTTCCCTTTTCAACACAATGAGCCTCTCTGAAGGCACAACTATTAGACATACATTAATTGTGCAGCTACGTACGTTTCTTGTCAGTGGCAGCAGACAGCTGCTGGACAGACACACAGGCCACATATTACAGTGTTATATAACCCCACATGTACACCGTTCATACAGGGTTTCACCAGTTTTGAGTTTCCCCTTCAGCCTCCAGTCTCTGAAACCCAGGAAGCCATTTTCTTCACCTCTCAGGAAGTCATTCAGCGTGAGAGAGCTACCCTAATTTAGTGACATCACAGTGACTGACTCCCATTGGCCAGCAGTGTATCCTCTTGGTTGCTAGGTGTCGCCGGGCATGCTTGGCCAGATGATCGCTACGCATGAAGCGGCTGTGGCACATGGGGCAGGCGAAACGTTTCTCCCCGGTGTGAGTCCGGCGGTGCCGGGAAAGTTCGTCCGACCGAGCAAAGTGCCTGTCGCAGCCCTCCCACCTGCACCTGAAGGGCTTCTCACCTGAGGATATGCACAACAAACAGCTGGAGTTATAGAACACACTATACAGACGCACATTCAACGTTAGTTATTCACTTGCTTAATTCATCCAGCATGAATACTTCCTTAAACCTGTCGCTGCAGGTTCAAGGATGCAGTGGCAGTAAAGATATCCTAGGTGCCTTAAGATATGGATAATCAACTCTGATATTCAAATTCCTATAGTAAATTCCCACACATTTAAATTCCCATGAATCCTCATCATAGTTTTACCTGTGTGAGTCCGCATATGTGCTTTGAGGTGGGAGCTCTTGAAGTAGGTCTTGCTGCAGTCAGAGTGTGGACAGACGTGGCTCCGGACGCGGGGATCTTTCACCTGGGGTTTGACCCTATGGACCAAAGGGACAAACCCTCCTGGTGCAGGGGCGATGGCCGCCAGCCTGGTTCCCCGTGGAGTCACCATCGCAGGCTGAACCGGGCCTACCGGCTGGGGGACCAAAAGCATGAGGGGGCTTCTTGTTGCTTGACCCTCCATAAAGAAAACCTGAGGACACACCATGGACTGAGGGCCCAGGGACACCCCTGGTTTGTGGACAACTGCGGTGGTGACAAGGGGGTTGGTAGCTGTTGGGAATATCTGGCAGTAAACTGGCAGGGGAGAGGCCCTGGCCATGGTCCCAGGGGCTGGGGACCCCTCTGTGGGTTGACAGGACTGAATCACAGTAGGTGGAGTCTGTGGGGCTCCGCCCCCAGAGGGCGAATCAGGAGGCATGTTGTTGGGGTTCACCATGGAGTCTCTACCCCTCCACTTATCAGGGTAGGTGTTACTGAGGCTGTCTGGGGTGGGCTGAGTCAGTCGGTGGTTAAGGGAAGCGAGAGGACAGGAGGAACAGTGCTGTGAGTCGGCTGTGTGACGAATCACGCTGGTAGCCTGGGACCGTGGAGGGGGCCCTGCCTGGGTCTGGGGCGAGGGAGGGCTCTCTGCCCCTGTGCTGGGGCACCGGCTCCCTGGTGGGGCTGGAACCTGCTCCAGTGGGGTCCCTGGTCCTGAGTGGATTGCCTCATACACAGGTGGGCTGTATGGTGGGGTCATACACTAAAACAAAAATTAAACATTCACATAGAATAGCTACTTAGTATTTCATGATAACATACTGTATATTGCTATTACAAAATATAACATGTTTTTTTAATCACATTACAAACAAATTGTTATGGAGATGAAAGTGAGAGTTTGAGGCAGCTATAGAGACAGTTATGTAGGTCTACTACTTACCATAGGTGACCTTCTGAGATCTTCTGCAGACACAGAATCGTCCTCAGAGAAGTCTGAAGGGGGGGTTAGAGGGCGGAACTGGACTGGGTTAGAGTTCCTGGTCTTCCAGTGTTTCTTATTCATGAAAAGCAGAGCGTCCACTGCATCCATGTCCCCTACGCCCATGGAACTTTCCAGACGGTCTGCACTGTCCTGAGTGTCCATATTCTCACTGCTACGGCCCCCCTTGACTTCCCTGGGGATAGAAATGTAAGATTGTCTCAGCGTGACAACTTCTGAAGTAAAAGAGAGGTGTTTGATGTCTTTGTCCGATGCTGAATTGAGATGAGAATTGAGAAGTGAACACGTGAAGTTCTGAAATGCCAAATAACTCCAATGTTATATTGAACTGTTGAACATGTAGCTGTATTGTTGTCAACAATTAGTTGCTATGGAGTGATTTGTAGATCATCAAGCAACATGAAGGATCATCTGGACTTTGAACCTATACCCTCCTGCTCCGTGGCCTTTGCTCTACTTTTTAAGCCCCAATACACTAGTGCGCTGCCTAAACAAATACTCCAACTCCCCCTACTGCGCTGCTGAGAATCAGCATGTCAACAGCCAAATGATATAGACTCACTGAATTTGATCAAACATTTTTAACATTAAATGAGATAAAGTCAAATACTATTTATTAATGTTACCAGCTTGTCAATCACCCCAAAAATATGTGACACTTTCAGTGACCTTTTATAAAGCGTTGAGACAGTTACAGAGTTAAAATTTACTTACATGTTCTGTTCCAGAATGACGCAAAAAATAAATATCAGCGTGCTCTAATGTAGGTGTTCAGTGTTCGGGACTGTGCTTTTGGACTTGAGGTAGATATAATACATTCCCCCCTGCTGCTATTTCTACTTCCATTCAGACATCATTTCAAATGCGGTGGGTAAAGATAGGCAGGGCTCCCATTTCAGCCAATCGCAAATAAAGGTGTGCAAGACACAAACCAATGGGAGGAGAATGAGCGCGTGATCAGAGGCTGATGTGGATCGTGGAACCGGCGTGGTACACAACAGCAAGAGAGTGTGAAAACAAGCTCCGTGACCATGGACAGCCAAGGACTCCAACCCTGTGTGAAATCCCTTCAGATCAGCTTGTTCACTCATGGCCTGCTATAACTTGTCATGCCCTGACGCTTTCATAACCCTGGGTGCCTTCTCTAGATCCTGGTCTTGGACATCAGATTACTTATTATTTGTGTATATTTAAAAGCTGTTTTATGACATTTTGTTTGGTTGTATTAGTGTTTTGGGTGTGATCTAATGTCTTAATATTTAATCATGTGGAGCGGTGGGGGAGTATCCACAAAATAAATATGTAATAACAAAATAAACATAAAAACTTTGGCACACAATGGGTGCAACAAATATACTCAGGATAGACTAAACAACACAAATATACCCCAGACAATAGATGTTTTTATCTGTCTGTGGCTGTGTGTGTATAGCCTACAGTCGTTCTGGCTGGTTCTGTCCAAAAGGCAGTTGTTTGGACTGCTGCTCTCACCCCAGCTGGAGATGAGCCTGGGGAGGGAGATCAGGGCTGGGGCTGGGTCTCAGTGCAGGCCAGGAGCCTGAGGGTCTGGCCTGGGGATAGGGGCAGGCCAGGGGCCTCCTCCTCTGGATGGATTAGGTAAGTGGCAGCTGTCTAGACCGCCCCTCACTGGGCTGTGGTGGGGAACAATGCAGGGCTGTAGTCAGGGACAATGGGGAAACACACACACAGACGCACAGATCTAGGCCTGAGTAACTGTGTTAAACTTTTGTTCTGAAGAAGTCAAATACTGCATTTCATCAAACCGTGATTGGCTTTGGGTTTTCTATACATCATCTTAGACAGATTACAGTGTTTCATTGATAACATGGCACAGGTATACTGTACGCAGCCATCTGACTGGCCGTACCACAGCCATTTCACAAGACTGTACAAAGATGTAGTATGAATTCATTGCATTCCAGGGATGATATTGCTACTTTGTGATGGAATGGACAGCTGTTTTCCTGGGCTCAGCCTCAGGAGACTCAGATGCCATCCAGCCACTACCTCTCCTTTCTCCCTTCTCAGATCCCTTATTAGCAGGCTCTCTGCCCCCTGGATGACTGGTCAGGCTGGTGGGTGGATCAGGGCTCGTGCAGCTGAGGCCTAGGTTGTGCTAGCCCACGTTTCCTATATTAACACATGAGGCAGTTTTAGATTTCAGCTACCCGCACACTCAACTGGTTAGCTCCACCCTCAGTCTCAGAGATGCCACAGCCAGCATTGAGATGGAGTATTTTAAAGCCTCACTCCTTATCGTGTTACAGAGATTCCCAGCAAGAACGAGGGCTTCTACTGTAGAGGGGCTGAGTGACAGGAACTGGTGCTGTGCTGATGAACTATGCCTGTGTGTTGGTGCTGTGTAATAGTAGTAGAGGGTCACATTTAGCTGAGGCTTGTGGGTCGAGGCCTGGTTGTGGGTTTAGGCCTTGGTGTGTGTGAGACATGCTTAGACACATAATTGTACTTTATGGACTCTCCTCTGTGTGTATCTTTGCTTTTGTGTGATTTGCACACAATGACAAGAGGCATTTGCCATTTTACCTTTAGAATTCAGAATGATGGGAGGTAAATGAGGTTGTGATCCAACCACATCATCAAACCAAATAAATTGTAAAGTGTTTGATAAACTGAAGTCATGATGATAAGGTGTGTTTGAACTGTATTCTGTTGCATGCATCTTATATAGCTGCTATATATTCTAAAATACATCCAGGACTATGTGTGACCTTGGGATAATTATACAGCAATTCCCTGGGCTAGGTTATTCCATTCCACCTACACGTACATTTAAATTACATAAATGTCCATATGTATCCCATTAGAGGCCTTGAATCGTCTAAAAATAAGTCAGTTAACCTGATTTCCTTGGTCATATTGGTCCAGACGTTGATAAGAGGGTATATTTAGCAGTGGAACCGTGGACTCATGGACCGGAGTTCATCAACCTCAGGATGGAAGATAGCTTCCTGAGTATTTCTTTTTCTATGAGAACTGATTGAGACACACATGTCTGTAATAAACTGTACCAGATTTGATCATGACACTTACTACCGTGACTCATAAGAAAATATTACCTTTTGTTAATTCATCAGCTAAATATTCTGTGGAAATAAAAATCCTGACAAGGCCTCAGAGAAAATAAAGTTATCATCCTTCAGGTCAGGATACGTTGGTGGACTGTCAAATTGTAATAATATATTAACATATTCATTGATTGTTGGTGATTATTGATGTTGCGTGAGCAATAGCAAGCTTTCATCTGTTTTCAGAAACATTTTAGCAATACCACTTCTCTGTGAGGATTTTTCAGTCAAACCAAAAGGAGCTATTCCTGGTAAAACAGGTCAGTGTGAAGCAGATCAGCGAGGCAGTTAGGTGGCAGCAGTACAGTTCATGTTTATTTAGGGCCGTGTGGGTAGAACAGCAGCCAGAGCGGATTATTCAGGTTCAGGCCATTCAGATGGATGTCAGATTTTGGATGTCAGATTTTGGACAATGCTGTGTGATGCCATGAGGCTTTAAACTTTTTATTTCGATTATTATATTGTCTGACCTAATTAATGTGTCTGGGGTTTGGGTCCAACCTTTTTTTAAACCTTTACCTTATTATATTTTGTCTATACACAAGATCTTAGATTTGTGTGCTCCTTTATTGAATGTTGAGAAAAACATCAAGTTTCAGGATGATGATATACAGTCAAACTTGATATTTCCAAGCTGTTAAATTGACCAGAACTTGATGGAACTGTCTGTGTGCACCTGCCCACCACAGCACATTCCTTGTTAGTGAACACATAGCATTAACACAATTCTGATTCTGATAGTGAGTGAAAGGTTAAAGAGAAATTCTGCCATCTGCTGGTAAATAAGATAGACACCAAGAATAGAGCAAATGCATATCCACCTTCCTTTTAAAAGGGTGAAGTCATCCAGTGAACAAACATAAGATATCCATTATGGACTATAACCTTGTGTCTATGGTTTCACCAGTCTGTCAGTATTATTCTGCAAATATCATAACTACAGTGCATAAGCAGTCTGCAGAATTAACACATTATATTAACATTTGTTCATGCTATGTAGGAAAAGGGAATGAGACTTCTTAGTCCATAGACATTTCTGTAACCAAGTAACCCAGTTTGGTTATCTTAGAAAAGCTTCTGTTTTGTTCTGCATTTGTTTGCTAAATCCTTCAACAACCCCCATGCTATAGTGGATTAGTTCACCCAGCCCCCTATTGGCAGTGTTCCTTCATGTATTCTTGTATCTTTGGGATGTTACTGAAAATATGCAACACAAAACACACATATAGGTAGACACACATACAAAACTCAGACACAAAAATTGTTTTTGTAGATGATTGTTTCAGCAGCTCTGCAGTATCTTGAATGTAAATCAGACCACATAACCTCAGGTATTTTCATGTAGGACACTTCAGTTTTCTGATGACATCATGTGACTGCTGAAATAGATGCATTAAGGGCTTTCCTGTGCTTTTGCTTACTAATACTGACTTGTAACTATGAATATTTCCCACTTGCACAGTCTAACAGGACAGCTGCTTCTTTGTGATATGATGGATCAATGTCATACATTCTGCATTTGTGCTACATTGTATAAAATTGTATTTTTATTGCCTTTCTTCTTAAAGCCAATCCAGTTCAGTATAACATAGTCTCTGTTTCTGTTCAAGGTCCAACCAGCAGAGAGGTGACATGTTTCCTAATCAACACAGAAAGAAGAAGCTGGGTTAGAGTTAAGATGGCGGCATGTGGGTGAGGAGGCTGTGGATCTAAGCTCGGGGATTTTTTTCGACATAAAATCAAGATTTCTATGAATCCTTATACAAACTAAGGGTTGAGAAAAGAACATTTCTCCCACACACTTCACACATTTGTGTGTGAATTTAGATTTGAACCCCATGACATCTATACACTTCGTGGTTCACCCGTTGCCCGGGACCGAGGATCAGCTCAATGACAGGTATTTGTTAACGGGCGGGGGGAAAAAGCGTTAAAATCAATATTAATGTGTAGTAGGGTGTGGTTCATGGCGTCTATCTACATGTTTTGCAGTTATGTTAAAATTGTCATCTCCGTGTCATTCGTTAAAATATGGGACGACCCCCACGGATTTGATGCAAGGCCCGGCATAATGAACAAACGCTGCTGCCTAGATATCGCTATGCTATACTATGCTAAGCTAGGCTAGGCTAGCTAGTTAGCCAGGTATTGGAGGTTATGCTATGCTAAGCTAGGCTAGCTAGTTAGCTAGAACCTGGAGGTTACGCTAAGCTATGCTAACTAGTTAGCCAGGAATTGGTGGTTGTGTAGCTTAGCTCTCTAGCTAACAGTCCTATTGACTTTGACTTGACAAACTACCTAGTCCCGGTTGTTAGCATAGCGTTATCAAGCTAGTTAGCCGTTCGTTCACTCTGCTTCAATGATTGGCTGCTAGTCAAAGTTGAGACAGACAATGCGGGGTTGGGGGATGGGGGTGAAAAGAGAGGGAAGATGATCAGTAATGGCTTATTTAAAGGAATAATTAGACGTTGTTTGTCAATGAGCATTTGCATATTTGTCCATGTCACCTTAACTTGATGTTTGTGGAAGGCTTGCTATCGATATTATCGATAAAGACAGCTAGCTAGCTGAGCTAAAAAGGGGCTAGGTTGGAAGCTAGTTTGTTGCTAAGCTACGGTAGCTGGCTGGCTAAGTAAATGACAAGCTACGTCTATCTTAACTGTGCTAGATATTCAGTGACTGGCCTCTCATCGTTTTTGCCTTATTGCTACTTAATAGAAGATAAACGTTAGCATAACGTTGATTTAGTCATCGACTACATATCTGCCAGGTAGCCTATTAATGATCCAGCCTTGTTAATGAGAAGGTACAGTAGCTCTGTTTGAAACCATTTGTAATGGCTGAGAAGTGGTTCACTGTTTTGGTAAACACACCTGCCAAGACTTATGTTGTTAACTGCATAGTTGGTACAAGTCACAGCTGAAAGAATGTGTCATGACATCCTAGTGTTTGCAGCTGACAACATGCATTGCTTGGATCACATCGTGGCAGCATAACAGTTCAAAGTTATGCCCCTGATATTGTGACCTGCATTTTGTCATTGCAGGTGATTTATAGGAAACCTATTTATAATCATCCATTGAGATCAAACTGACAAAGGGGGTTGTTCTACTTTTAAGATAAATAGGCTGGAGAGTCACAAGGTGTATTTCAATTTGACCTTGGGGAGCAAGAGTGAGGCTTAAATATCAGACACAATGCCTTAGATTCTCCATACAGACAGGTTTTCCGCCCCCGACAGTCTCAAAAGAAACAAAGGGCCGAGGTGGTCTGTACATGGATACAAGGGTTATCACTCTCACTAGAACACCAGTTCTCCTCTATTAGGCTCGGACCTAGCTCCCTGTTGAAACTCAGGCATGCCCTGCATGTATGTGCTGCCATGGCTACCATGTGCTGTTGCAGTTCCCTCAGCTGGCTTCCCCCTTGTTCCTTACCCAGTTTGGAGCATCCAGTTGTCAGAGGAATACCTTTATCTAAAATAGAAAGTACAGCCCCATTTGTTTACAAGATGAGATTCTTGGAGTAAATAGCTGGTTACTTTTATCTTGTCTGAATGGCAGAGCCGTCCTATTTAATTTCCTGTATGACATTTTGATGTATTGTACCAAGTATTGAAGTTGTTGTTGTTCAGTGGGGGTGGGGGGGAGAGACAAAGTCAATGTGCAAATCCATCTCTTCCTGCGCTCAATTGGCTGGTCCTGTTTGTGGAGGTGACTGCTCTTTATCTGTGTATCAAACACGACTGTTGGTTTATTGTTGATCTAATCTGTAAATGTCAAGAGACACCTTTTACTTTCCGGATTGATCTGCAAATGTCGGTGGGCCAGCTAAATTCGGCAACTGATGTATTCAGCCTCAATGCCCTGTGTTCCCTGTCAGCCAGACGCCATTCTTTGAATTGACTAACCTAATCTAATCAGACTCAACGGTGTGATATGCAAAATAAACAGATGTGTCTGTCATGCATTGTGGCATTTAAGCCCAAGGTGTCTTATTCATTCACAATAAGGGGGGAGGGGCATATTCACACTACAAGTGGAAAATGAATACCTTCAACTGACCGTCTCTCCTTGGCTCCCAACAGGCTACGCGAAGTCTCCGAGAAACTTAACAAGTATAACTATAACAGGTAAGACAGCTGAGTGACTTGAAACCGTTTGGCTTCGAAAAAAATCACGTACGTTCTGCAGTATGACTTCTGAAGTGTGGAAAAAAAAAAGAGGAAAAAAAAGCAAGAGGAATGTGATGGATGAGTGGCAGGGCTATAATGACAGTTAGAATAACATTCTTGTCGCTACACTAAACAAGTGTGGTTTGGTTTGAAGGCTGCGCGAGCTGGAATGCAGTGTTCTTGATGTTTTTCTCTCCTGCTGTTTCTCCCCTTTCTCTCCCATGTAGTCATCCACACCTCAGTCTGTTGGAGCAGGCCACGTTGAAACAATGTGTGGTCGGACCAAGTCATGCCGGCTTCCTGTTAGAGGTACATTGAAGGACAGATAATCACCCCCTACATAACTAGTACAGGATCATCAGTCGGTTACATTTCCATTTAGTCGTTTAGCAGACGCTCTTATTCGTACTCGTAAGCGTACTTACAGTAAGTACAGGGACATCCCCCCCCCCCCCCAGGGTGAAGTGCCTTGTCCAAGGACACAACATCATGTAGCCACAGCCGAGAATCAAACTCGCAACCTTCCGATCGCTAGCCCAACGCCTTAACCGCTGAGCCACGCGACTCCCCCCGGTTACGCACCGAGCACACTTTTATTTGCAGCCATGGAACCAGTAAACAGCAGAATAATAGCTGCGAGTCAAAGTGCTGGTTCACTAGAGGCAGATGCATGTGAGGGATAGCTGGCTTCATCGATTCAGCTAACATGGCTGTTGTGTTGAGTTCATTATCCTAGGTGTTAGCCTGCCTGCTCAGTGTCAGATCTGGCAGAGTAGTTTACTGTTGTGTTATTAAGTGGATAAGAAGCTTTGTCTTAATTTTTTTTTTTTTTTCCAGGATGGACGCGTTTGCAGGATCAGCTTTGCAGTCCAACCTGACAGACTGGAGCTGAGCAAACCAGATGGCACTGATGGGTGAGAGTTCCTATTCTGAGACTTATATTGCGGAGAACATAGTATGAACTGAAATGTCATTATGGAGGCGTAGAGATTTGCATCCAATTGATGTAGAACGTGCGTGTCCATAGAGATGATTGACAATAAGAAATGTTCACTAGGTAAAAAAAAAATACATAAAATCCATACATCCTACAGTCTAAAACAAATCATCTGAGATTCAGCCATAGCCTTGTCATTGATTTTTCTGGCTTGAGTGACCTCACGTCCTGTGCATGCTTCTAGAATCCTGGCAGTGTTTGCCGGGCAATCTGATGGCTTTTTAATACGCTTGTGTTAGGATGCATCACTACTGTAGAGGTATTCCTACGCAGTCGACAGACGGCCCTCCCATAATTAAGTTCATTCTTCTTAAACTGCAATTAGCACATGGCCATTAACCGGTTCTAAACCAACAAGGCTTTCAGCCGTGCCTTATCTACGCAGAATAAAATGGTTCCAGGGAGCCGCTTGCATTCATAATGGAGGGTTTCCCCTCTGTCCCCTCCTTTCATTGAAATGAGGTATAGTGCCTTTTGGCTGTTGCTAGGCTTTATGTTGGCTGTGAGCATGTATTTCTGCGAGTTTCATTGATACTCTATATATCTTGCCAACACAGAAGCATCCAACAGTGATTTAAGATGGGGTTTCTTTTTTTTCCTCGGCCTCTCTATTTGCTAAGCATGCATGAGAACCACCCTGACACAAACTGTGGAAGAATGTGACCGGTCGAAAGCTTTTCTGCAGAGCACATGTTTTGTTGCCTGGCACGATTGAAATAAGCTGAACTTTTCAAAAAAAGAAAATGAGATGGTTTCAGATGGTAATAGCCTTGCCGTCAGCATCATTGCGGGTTTCTCGGGGGATTCTTGGGAGATGAGAACTGCAGATCTTCAATCAGTTCAGACAGCTGACTGGACTAAGCAGCCCACTGTGGGGGAAAGAAATAGCTCCTACCATCCCATATGTGCCATATGATCTGTGATGTGTTTTAGTGCTCCAGTAGACTTGTTATACACTGTTCCCACCTTGTTAACGGTATAGCAGACGGCAGTCACATCCCTAAAAACCCCAAGAACCTTTCAAAAAGGGAAAAGTCTTGAAGGAGGAATGAGTTGCAGCCAATTCAGATTTCCAAGGGTGTTGCCATGCTAGCCTCCACCATTCCCCTCCTGTTTTGGATCTTAAAACATAACCCCCCCCCCCAAAAAAATAAAATAATAAACTAAACAAACACTTAACGATCAAAGTAGAAGCCCGAACAGGCCTCCAGACCTGGTGTTTCCAGGTTGCCTTATAATAGGTCCTCTGTGGGCCCATAGGTTTGTAACTGATCTTCCCATCTTTTGTTTCCAGTTCAAAGTTGAGCAGTGGTTCAGGGACAGGAAGGACCCCCAGGCCAGGCAGGACTAGTGATCCGCCCTGGTTCCTGTCTGGTTCTGACACACTGGGCAGACTGGCAGGCAACACCCTTGGGTAAGTTCTGGCAGGGTCGGCGTGAAACTGGCAGCCTTCTTGTACACACCTCGTTGGCTCTCTGTGACACTGGCGACTGCAGGAGGAGTCATCTGTAACGTGTCGGATCGGCTGGAAATGTTGGCCATGTTTGAAAAGGGTTGTTATTTGACTTTCCTGAGGGGATGCAGACCTGACCGGCCTCAGTTTTTCCTGGTAATTGAGGCCGTCAGAGTCTCAGTTCGTCTCCGGGGGCTCATGTAAAGCACCTTCTTATTGAGCCCTGTTACTCGGAAACATTTCGATTTTCCGAGGTCTTTGTATTCCTGTTGGCTGATCCAATAAAACTCCAGGCCAAAATATGACCAATTTCAAGCCATGGAGGAAATTCAATGCAGGCCTTTTGGTACCAGACTACTGCTTCCTCTATTTAGTTGAATGACGCTGGGAGACTTTCCCAGAAGCTGTCTCATCCAGCTGCAGCCCTGCTGCTCTGTCAGTGTCCTGCCTGCTGCTGTCCCTGCCCCTCCCTCACCCTCACCCTGCCCCCTTCACCCTCACCCTGCCCCCCTCAACCTCACCATTGGCCTTTATGCTGCTTGACAGGAGTCGCTGGAGCTCCGGAGTCAACGGAGGAGGAGGAGGAGGCGGCGGCGGAGGCGGCAGTGGAGGAGGCGCAGGGGGCGGGAGCGGAGGAGGGGGTGGAGGGGGCGGTGGCGGGGGAGGAGGCGGTGGTGGAGGAGGTGGAAGCGGAGGAGGAAGCGGTGGAGGGGGCGGCGGCGGTGGCTCGTCGGGGAGGTCCTCCACCGCTGCCCGGGACTCGCGCAGACAGACCAGGGTGATCCGGACCGGGAGGGACAGGGGCTCCGGCCTCCTGGGCAGCCAGCCCCAGCCTGTCATCCCAGCCTCCGTCATCCCTGAGGAACTCATCTCCCAGGTAACACCCAGGATGACTCATGTCTAATGAGCTTACCTCAAATAAATAAGGAAGGAAGGATATCTTTATAGTGTTTTGACCTGCTCTAAATCTTTATCTCAGCATCATTGATTTTACCATCATGGGAGAGGGGGAACATTATGTCAATTGTAAGAGCTTAATGGAAAGAGTCAGAGAACTGGCCCCCACTGTTCAAACAGGGCGTGTTGGGGTGCTCATGCGTGTCCCTCCCCCAGGCCCAGGTCGTGCTCCAGGGGAAGTCTCGGAGCGTCATCATCCGAGAGCTGCAGCGCACCAACCTTGACGTCAACCTCGCCGTCAACAACCTCCTGAGCCGGGATGACGAGGATGGAGATGATGGAGATGACACAGCCAGCGAGTCCTACCTGCCTGGAGGTTAGTAGTCCTACCTGCCTGGAGGTTAGTAGTCCTACCTGATTGGAGGAGGTTAGTAGTCCCACTTGATTGGAGGAGGTTAGTAGTCCTACCTGATTGGAGGAGGTTAGTAGTCCTACCTGCCTGGAGGTTGGTAGTCCTACCTGATTGGAGGAGGTTAGTAGTCCTACCTGCCTGGAGGTTAGTAGTCCTACCTGATTGTAGGAGGTTAGTAGTCCTACCTGATTGGAGGTTAGTAGTCCTACCTAATTGGAGGAGGTTAGTAGTCCTACCTGATTGGAGGAGGTTAGTAGTCCTACTTGATTGGAGGTTAGTAGTCCTACCTGATTGGAGGAGGTTAGTAGTCCTACCTGATTGGAGGAGGTTAGTAGTCCTACCTGATTGGAGGAGGTTGGTAGTCCTACCTGATTGGAGGTTAGTAGTCCTACCTAATTGGAGGAGGTTAGTAGTCCTACCTAATTGGAGGAGGTTAGTAGTCCTACCTAATTGGAGGAGGTTAGTAGTCCTACCTAATTGGAGGAGGTTAGTAGTCCTACCTGATTGGAGGTTAGTAGTCCTACCAGATTGGAGGTTGGTAGTCCTACCTGCCTGGAGATTAGTAGTCCTACCTGATTGGAGGAGGTTAGTAGTCCTACCTGATTGGAGGAGGTTAGTAGTCCTACCTGATTGGAGGAGGTTAGTAGTCCTACCTGATTGGAGGAGGTTAGTAGTCCTACCTGATTGGAGGAGGTTAGTAGTCCTACCTGATTGGAGGAGGTTAG
Organism: Protosalanx chinensis; assembly: GCA_030340685.1. Classification (NCBI taxonomy): domain Eukaryota; kingdom Metazoa; phylum Chordata; class Actinopteri; order Osmeriformes; family Salangidae; genus Protosalanx; species Protosalanx chinensis. The sequence goes on along the minus strand of CM059322.1, from coordinate 13,592,682 downwards.
TAGTCCTACCTGATTGGAGGAGATTAGTAGTCCTACCCGATTGGAGGTTAGTAGTCTTTCCTGAGTGGGGGAGGCCTTTGAGAGGTTTTAATTGGCAAGATGGTGACCCCTTCCTCTTCTCCCCGAACCCGTGGGACCTTCAGAAGACCTGATGTCCCTGCTGGACGCTGACATCCACTCAGCCCACCCCAGCGTCATCATCGACGCCGACGCCATGTTCTCCGAGGACATCAGCTACTTCGGCTACCCCTCCTTCCGACGCTCCTCCCTCTCACGCCTGGGATCCTCGCGAGGTAACTCTTCTGACCGCAGGAGGTCCCGCTGCTTGTGGATAGGAGTGGAGTTGGGGGCAGGGGAAGCTTTGTGTGTGGAGCCTGTCTGGGGAGAGGGAGGGTGAGCGCTGGGCTGAACCTTTATGGCTGGTGTGTGTGTGTGTGAACGTATGGTTTTGTTCTGAACAGGATCTATCTGTTAGAATGTTGGTTTGGGTTCCACTCGTCCCATCAGCCCGTTAAAAACGGCTATTATTGAAAAGTAGGTATTTAACTGGATCCTGTCAGTCAAAAGTGTGTGTGCGCGTGTGTGTGTTAGAGCTGTGGTCTGTGGGTCTAAACCTTGTAGTGAGCACTCTGAGAAAGGCCCGCCAAGCTGTGCTGCGTAGCCAATCCCCCACCACCACCACCCCTGGAGCCTAGTACCACCCTCACCCCTGGAGCCTAGTACCACCCTCACCCCTGGAGCCTAGTACCACCCTCACCCCTGGAACCTAGAACCACCCTCACCCCTGGAACCTAGAACCACCCTCACCCCTGGAACCTAGTACCACCCTCACCCCTGGAGCCTAGTACCACCCTCACCCCTGGAACCTAGAACCACCCTCACCCCTGGAACCTAGAACCACCCTCACCCCTGGAACCTAGTACCACCCTCACCCTTGCAGTCTAGAACCACCCCTGGAGCCTAGTACCACCCCCACCCCTGCAGCCTAGTACCACCCCCACTTTAAACCTGCATGTCTCTGCCCCCCCCCCCCCCCCCCAAACCCCCTTGACCTCACATCATAACATGTGAGCGAGCGTGCGGTCAAATCACCAGGCCGCCAGTAAAACCAGCCCAGTACTCAGCGCTGCAAATAGCCTTCTCTACGTTGAATCAGTTTCATGTAGGAATCTCTCTCTCTCTCTGATAATGCATTGTGACGGGTCTTTCCCCAGAGTGTGGCTTACTTTTATTCCACTGGTGTGACCCCATTGCATACCAGTTCTCCTTCTCCCCTTAGAGCGCGACTCGGAGCTGCTGCGCGAGCGCGAGTCTGTTCTGAGGCTGCGCGAGCGGCGCTGGCTGGACGGGGCCTCGTTCGACACCGAGCGAGGCTCCACCAGCCGGGAGGGGGAGCCCAGCCTGGACAAGAAGAGCATCCCAGTGCAGAGCCCTGTCTCTCTGGGGGAGGATCTGCAGTGGTGGCCTGACAAGGTGGGAGCTCCGTGGAATTGGGGCTTTTGGGGAAAAAAAAAAAAAACAACTTCTGTGGATGGTCTGTAAGGGTGTGGAGGTACTGGTGTATAAACTGGACACCGCCAAATTGGCGGCGCCAATTCATTTTGGTTACACGTGGCAGATTAACTGATATTGGCGTCGCTGCGACCGCCAATGAAAGAGCTTTCTAGATTCTCTCCCCCATCCAAAGCGTTCTCTCAGGGGTTTCCCAGAAGCGTGTCCAGGGAGGACTGACCCCTCTGGTTGTCTCTCCTCAGGACGGAGTGAAGTTTGTGAGCATCGGGGCCTTGTTCTCTGAGCTGGTGGCCGTCAGCTCTAAAGGGGAGCTCTACCAGTGGAAATGGAACGATCCGGAACCTTACAGAAACGCACAGGTGAACTCCCAACACTGGACAGCGTCGGCGTCATGTTCTGAGGTGGCAGGGAGTGTTTCTGTATGTCGAGTGCATCATTGTAACGTGAGGATCCCCTCTTCCAATCAGAACCCCTCTATCCACCACCCCCGTGTGTCCTTCCTGGGGCTGGCCAATGAGAAAATCACCCTGCTGTCAGCCAACAGCATCAGAGCCACCGTGGCCACGGAAACCAACAAGGTAACGGCATTGATGACATCAGAAGTCCCTACAGAGGGCGCAGAATAGTCTCAGAATAGTCTAGAACTGTCCAGTCTTTAACCCAAGCAGTACCCATACCCTGTTCTGGCTGGGTCCATGTCTAAGAGAGTGTGTGTGTGTGTGTGTGAGCAGGTGGCCACCTGGGTGGATGACACCCTGATGACGGTGGCTTCCAAGCTGGAGCACAGCGCCCAGAGCTTCCCTGAGCTGCAGGGCGAGCGCATCGTGTCCCTGCACTGCTGCGCCCTCTACAGCTGCGCCCAGCTGGACAGCAGCCTCTACTGGTGGTGAGTTCTCCCTGCCCGGAGAGCCAGCAGAGCACAGAGCTGGACCTCTGCTTTTCTGACCACGCAAACTTCAAATTAAACATTAAGCTCCAGGAGGAAGTTGGCAAAGTTAAATACCAACTCGCAGTCCTTACTCAGATTTGAAGCCGCACTTAACACCAAACCAAACATAAGGTGCCAGTGGAGGAACCGTTCTGACGTTTCTGATCATTTGAATCCAGTTCTGCGTGGGTTTACGGCTCTGTTGTTGTCCGCAGGGGTGTCGTGCCTTTCAGCCAGAGGAAGAAGATGCTGGAGAAAGCTCGAGCCAAAAACAAGAAGCCCAAGTCCAGCGCCGGCATCTCTTCCATCCCCAACATCACAGTGGGCACTCAGGTGAGCATCCGGCCACAGCAGTACCTCCGGTTTGGCACAAACCAGTATTCATTTAGCTGACGCTCTTATCCAGAGAGACCTACAGCAAGCACAGGGACATTCTTTATAAAGAAAGTAGGGTGAAGTCCCAATATCATCTTGGCACGGCCGGGATTTCGATCTCGCAACCTTCTGATTACTAGCCCGATTCCCTCACCGCTCAGCCACTTGACTCCGTATAAATGTATTCATTTAGCAGACGCTTTTATCCAAATCCACTTGCAGTAAGTACAGGGACATTCTCACTGAGGCAAGCAGGGTGAAGTGCCTTGCCCAAGGACACAATGTCATATAGCCACAGCCAGGATTCGATTTCACAACCTCTTGATCATGAGGCCAACGCCCTTAACCCCCCCCCCCCCCCCCCCCATATATCCCCCAATACACAGCCAGTGTTTGTTGATTAACACCTTGGTTGGAATGCGTGTGGTTGTCTCTTGCCAGGTGTGCCTGAGGAACAACCCCCTGTACCACGCGGGCGCCGTGGCCTTCTCCGTCAACGCCGGCATCCCCAAGGTGGGCGTCCTGCTGGAGTCGGTCTGGAACATGAACGACAGCTGCCGCTTCCAGCTGCGCTCCCCAGAGAGCCTCAAGAACATGGACAAGACCGCCAAGACCCAGGAGATCAAGTGAGTGTGTTCGGAAGGGAGGAAGATGGCTGTCAGGGGGTCTGATTTTAGACCGTGTCACAGCCGAACTAGATTGAACTCCCTCGAACCTGTTCAAACCGACACCTTGCCTTTTGACGCAAGAGGAAATTCTCTTTCCTTCATGCTGGATATCGCATGCAGCTGTTGCGCTTCTTGGCCTTCAGCCAGCCTGTTTTCACGTTCATTAACACCTCCCCTGCCCCCCTCCTGCCCCCCCAGGACGGAGAGCAGCAAGCCTGAGCTGGTGAAGACGGAGATGGGGCCCCCTCCCTCCCCGGCCTCCACCTGCAGTGACACGTCCTCCATCGCTAGCAGTGCCTCGCTGCCCTACAGTACGTGCCCCCTCCTCCTCCTCCTCCTCCTCCTCACCACCTTCTGGTCTCCGGGGAGCTGCCTCATTTGTTTCATCAAGCACATGCACAGCTGCTCTATTGGACAGACTGACATTAGCCAGTTCCTAAACCATATTTCTACACCAGAGGTTTAAACACAACAGTTAGAAGTGTAGTAACACCAACAACAAAAAAGATGGATGTTGCAAATGCATACATGGACATTGGGAGATGAATACATACATGCAGATATCGGAACACGTTTGCTTTCGATGCTGATATTGATGAGTATGGGAGGCTGGCTGTGTCTTTGTGTGTCCTGCTAATGTGTGTGTGTGTGCTGCAGAGAGGAGGCGCTCCACCCCCGCTCCTAAAGAGGAGGAGAAGGTGAACGAGGAGCAGTGGTCCCTGAAGGAGGTGGTGTTCGTGGAGGATGTCAAGAACGTCCCCGTGGGAAAGGTGGGTGTGGAGGAGGAGGAGGACGACAGATGCTACCCTCACCCCCCCGGCCCCTCCCTCCCTCCCTCTGGGGGGAGGCGGGGGAGGCGAGTTTTGTTTGTTTCGGGAACTCTGTGAAGTTGTAACATACTTTAAAATACGTTAATCCTTGGTGAAAGTAGATTTAGGTATTTTATCTTTACGATAAAAGATATAAAAGCATCTGCTACAGGACTAAATGTAGTTCAGGGATGTATTTGTGGTCAGTTAGCGCTTTGGTGTCAGGCCGGGTGCAGCTGCTGTCGTAAGCAGAATCGAATTCCGCAGTACTTTCTCAGTTGGAAACAGTTGGCACGTATGCCATCTTAACTCTTAACAGCTGACTTTGTCTCTCTCTCTCTCTGTCTGTCTCTCTCTCTATGTGTCTCTCTGTGTGTAATGCCTCTTCGCGATGCCCTTAATCTTCAACAGTTTTTCCCTTCTAACCCAAGGTGCTAAAAGTGGATGGTGCGTATGTTGCTGTGAAATTTCCAGGGACGTCGAGCAGTGTGAGCAGTCAGAGTGCTGCTCCCTCTGACTCAGACCCCTCCTCCCTGCTGCAGGACTGCAGGCTGCTGCGCATAGACGAGTTACAGGTACTGCTGGCCCAGTCACACCTGCTGCTGGTTCACACCTGCTGCTTTACACCGCTTACGCAGTTACACCTGGTTACACACTGCTACACATGGTTACACAGAGGCAATACCTGGTTACACCTGGTTACACACTGCTACACATGGTTACACAGAGGCAATACCTGGTTACACCTGGTTACACACTGCTACACATGGTTACACACAAGCAATACCTGGTTACACCTGGTTACACACTGCTACACATGGTTACACACAGGCAATACCTGGTTACACACTGCTACACCTGGTTATACCTGGTTACACACAGCTACACATGGTTACACACAGGTAATACCTGGTTATACCTGGTTACACACAGCTACACATGGTTACACACAGGTAATACCTGGTTATAACTGGTTACACACTGCTACACCTGGTTCCATCCATGTTTTACAGTGTCAGGGCTCTAAAGTGTGCGTTCTCTCTCTCCTGCACCAGGTTGTTAAAACAGGCGGCACGCCTAAAGTTCCCGACTGCTTTCAGCGCACGCCCAAAAAGCTGTGCATCCCAGAGAAAGCAGAGATCCTGGCTGTAAACGTCGACTCCAAAGGTACCCCCCCGCTGTTCTGACGCTGCCCAGCTCAGGCTGGCTGAAGAGGGTCTGGGTGTGTGTTGCTCTAATCTCTTTCTCCTGTGTGTGTGTGTGTGTCCATGCAGGAGTCCATGCTGTGTTAAAGACAGGGAGCTGGGTGAGGTACTGTATTTTCGATCTGGCCACCGGCAAGGCGGACCAGGAGAACAATTTCCCCACCAGTAACCTGGCCTTCCTGGGGCAGAGCGAGCGCAACGTGGCTGTGTTCACTGCCGGACAGGTGAGACCAGCGCTCAGAGAGACCGGAGCCGTACACACCGACACAGTGAGAGACGAACGACTAGCGTTCGAATCGCCACACATTTGTTTACATTTATTCATTTAGTAGACGCTCTTATCCAGAGCGACTTACATCAAGTACAGGGACATTCCCCCCTGAGGCAAGTAGGGTGAAGTGCCTTGCCCAAGGACACAACGTCACGTAGCCACAGCCGGGAATCGAACTCGCAACCTTCTGATCATGAGCCCAACGCCTTAACCCGCTGAGCCATCTGACTCTGTTTGCGCCTGGCCTGTATTCCTTCCACCTGCAGCTAGTTTGAACCGGATTCTTCCTGTTTCCCCAGGAGTCTCCCATCATCCTCAGGGATGGCAACGGCACCATCTACCCAATGGCCAAAGACTGCATGGGCGGGATCCGAGACCCTGATTGGCTGGACCTCCCGCCCATCGCCAGCCTCGGCATGGGCGTGCACTCCTTGGCCAACCTGCCGTCCAACTCCACCATCAAGAAGAAGGCTGCTATCATCATCATGGCGGTGGAGGTAAAAGGCTGTTTGTGTTTGGAGGGGGATATTCACCGTGAACAGCACAGCCTGGGTGTGTGTTGACGCTGTGTGTGGACGCCGTCCCTTCCTGCCGCTTGTGTTCCAGAAGCAGACCCTGATGCAGCACGTGCTGCGCTGCGACTACGAGGCGTGCCGGCAGTACCTGGTGAATCTGGAGCAGGCCTTCCTGCTGGAGCAGGGCGGCCAGGCCCTGGGAGCCCTGCTGGGCCACCGCTGCGACGGCAACCGCAACGTCCTCCACGCCTGCGTCTCCGTCTGCTTCCCCGTCAGCAACAAGGAGACCAAGGAAGAGGAAGGTAAGCGCTTCAGGGGCCCAGGGCCAGGCTGACTGCTGGGAGGGCAGCCTCCCACCATCCCTCCTTCTGCCTGCCTGCCTACCGTCTTCCTGCCTCCCTGCCTCCCTACTTCCCTACATCCCTTCTCTCTTTCTCTCCCTTTCTCTCTCTCTCTCTCCCTCCCCCTGTGTATAACTGTGTCTCGGCTGTGTTCCAGAAGCTGAACGGTCAGAGAGGAACACGTTTGCGGAGCGCCTGTCAGCGGTGGAGGCCATCGCCAACGCCATCTCTGTGGTGTCCAGCAACAGCTCTGGGAACCGCACGGGTTCGTCCAGCAGCAGAGGGTAAAGCAAAGAGCTCCTCTGCAGCACAGCCTTGGCCTCTCACTAAGCAGCTGTTTGGATCCAACTGAAGTTAAACCCTGTGTGTGTGTGTGTGTCCAGGCTGCGTCTCCGAGAGATGATGAGACGTTCTCTAAGAGCCGCAGGTCTCGGACGCCATGAGTCCGGCCCCTCGTCCAGTGACCACCAAGACCCTGTGTCTCCGCCCATCGCCCCGCCCAGCTGGGTGCCCGACCCCCCTCCTATGGACCCAGGTACACACACACGACCATGATGCACCACACACATTCCCACTGGAGTCCATTCATGTTGAGATTACTCCATGCCCTTGTCAGGCAGGCGTGGGTTATTGGAAAAACTGAACCTTAGCCAGTCCAGCCTGGAGCGCAGCGCCATGTTAATGCAGATGAATGTGTAACCTGTGTGTAACCTGTGTGTAACCTGCCCCTGGCAGATGGTGACATCGACTTCATCCTGGCCCCAGCTGTGGGCTCCCTCACCACTGCCTCCACCGGGACCAGCCTAGGACCCAGCACCTCCACCATACCAGGTCTGGCTCTCTGCTCACACACCCACACACACAGGCTCTCTCTCTCTCTCTCTCTCTCTCACACACACACACACACAGGCTCTCTCTCACACACAGCACAGACTCTCTCTCTCACACACACAAACGCTCTCTCTCTCACACACAAACCTTCTTGAAACTGCTCAGCTCAGCTGAGATATCTCCCTTCTGTAAGTGTTCTTGGATGTGTGAAGTTGACTGTTGGCTGTCCTCCCCTCCCCCCCTTCCAGGCCCGTCCACCGAGCCGGCTGTGGTGGAATCGAAGGACCGCAAGGCCAACGCCCACCTCATCCTCAAGCTGATGTGTGACAGCGTGGTCCTGAGGCCACACCTCCGCCAGCTGCTCTCCGCCAAGTACGACACAGCTTTCTCTCTCTCTCCCTCCCCCTCTTTCCTAATGTCCTGAGTCATTTCCTGCTCACAGAACTGCCCCGTAGGACTGTTCTTAAAAGGCCAGTGCAGCACTGCATGTTCCCAGCATGGCTCTGGGTTAGTCCGCATAGGAAACAGAGAGAGGAGGCTGGAGGCATTTCCAACCCCCAGCCTGTCCCTTCCTCTGGCCCCCTGATCCCAGGCAGGGTTCCTGGGTGTTGTTCTCCACACGGCTGGTGTTGTGTCTCCCCCCCCCCCGCGCTCTGTCTGAAGGGTGTCGTGTTTCTGACAGGGACGCCCGTGGAATGACCCCCTTCATGCTGGCCGTCAGTGGGAGGGCCTACCCTGCAGCCATCACGGTCCTGGAGGCAGCCCAGAAGATGTCCAAGGGTAGGACACACACGCTCTCTGCCTTCCACACACACACGCTGCACTCTGCCCTCCACACACACTGCACCCTGCCCTCCACACACAAACACACACACACTCACCACGCTGCTCTCTGCCCTCCACACACACACTGCACCCTGCCTTCCACACACACACACTCACCACGCTGCTCTCTGTCCTCTACACACAGAGGCCTGCGTCCTTTCCTGTCAGTCCTGTGTGCTCCGCGCCTCTTCTTTCCTCACTGTGTGTGTGTGTGTGTGTGTGTGCGTGCAGTGGGTGACCCTGGCATCTTGGAGAAGGAGGACTCAGACTCTGTGTTTATGGAGATGATCTGCCCCTCTGGGACCAACCCTGACGACTCTCCTCTGTACGTCCTCTGCTGCAACGACACCTGCAGCTTCACCTGGACCGGGGCCGAGCACATCAACCAGGTCTGAGCCGCGTGTGTCTGTCTATGTGTGTGTGTGTGTGTGTGTGCGAGGTCCTGTTAGTCCTCACTAGATGCTGGGAAATAGTGGTGGATTTTTATCCTTTTTGACAACCTGCCAAAAGACATTTTACCCACACGGAGGTTTTCGCTCCCTGATGTCTCAAGCTGAAGAGGGCTACATCCGCAAGCATCATAAAAACCTGGGATTCATCTTCCCCCCTCCCCCCTCCCTCCCTCCCTCTCTGTGTGCACGCAGGACATCTTTGAGTGCCGGACCTGTGGCTTGCTGGAGTCTTTGTGCTGCTGTACAGAGTGTGCCAGGGTCTGTCACAAGGGACACGACTGCAAGTAAGTGCCTCGCTGGTCACCGGTCGCCATGGAGACAGGCCAGCTTAATGCTGCTGTCTGCAGCGGCTGATCTGCTGGCTGCAGCGGCTGATCTGCTGTCTGCAGCGGCTGATCTGCTGCCTGCAGCGGCTGATCTGCTGGCTGCAGCGGCTGATCTGCTGTCTGCAGTGGCTGATTATGTTGTCATGGTGTTGGGCAGTAATATAATGGATATGATGTGTCTAATTTTTGCCTCCCCCCCCCCAGGCTTAAGAGGACCTCCCCCACAGCCTACTGTGACTGCTGGGAGAAGTGTAAGTGTAAGACCCTGATCGCTGGCCAGAAGGCTGCCCGCCTGGACCTGCTGTACAGGCTCCTCACCACCACCAACCTGGTCACCACGCCCAACAGCAGGTGGGCAAACACACACACACACAACCCTGACACACACACACACACAACCCTGACACAAACGCAACCCTGACACACATGCAACCCTGACACACACACACACGCAACCCTGACACACACACACACACTTGTGTTGATTGTCAGCTGACCTGTCTTTTTTTGTGTGGCTGAACTGATTTCCCCTCTCTGTTTCTGTCCATAGGGGGGAGCACATCCTGCTCTTCCTGGTCCAGACTGTTGCTAGGCAGAGTGTGGAGCACTGCCAGTACCGGCCTCCGCGAATCAGAGAGGACCGGAACCGCAAGGCAGCCAATGTGGAAGGTGGGTTCAGCAGATCAGCTCCGGGTGCTGGGCTACCTGCACTCTGCACAGCTGCAGGCTGATCTTACAGGCTGCTGATCTTACAGGCTGCTGTTCAGGGGGCTTAGTGGATACTGAGAGGGGACCCAGTGCATGTAGCGAGAGCCTGGCTTTCTTCTCTCTCTCTCTCTCTCTCCCTCTTTCTCTCACTCGTTCTCACTGCTTCTCTCTCTCCCCCTCTTCAGACTCTGACATGCCTGACCATGACCTGGAACCCCCCCGCTTCGCCCAGCTGGCCCTGGAGAGGGTCCTGCAGGACTGGAACGCCCTCAAGTCCATGATCATGTTCGGCTCCCAGGAGAACAAAGACCCGTGAGTAGACAAGATGGCCGCCACGCTTCAGCTGGGAAAGGATGGCAGTCGTGAGCTGTGGGGAAAACAAATTCTCTGCCTGTTCAAATCGCATACCTGTGGTGCTATGATACGTCAGCTCACCTCTCTCTCCTCCACCCCCCCTCAGTCTGAGCGCCAGCAGCAGGACTGGCCACCTCCTGCCAGAGGAGCAGGTGTACCTCAACCAGCAGAGCGGCACCATCCGGCTGGACTGCTTCACACACTGCCTCATAGTCAAGTGTGCCCCTGACATCACCGTGAGTAGGGTTGCCCCCACCCTTCCCCCAACACGCTCACTGGCAGCAGACAGACAGACACAGACAGCAAGTAGAAAAAAAAAACTGCAGACAGTAAACAGGCAGGCAGACAGACAGCAGACACACATCAGACAGTCAGGCAGACAGACTGCAGACATGCAGACAAACAGACAGCAGACAGACAGGACCCTGAGTTAGAAAGGCTGCACATTTACCAACCAGACATCATCCTATGTGGATCCCAACCTGTGGACACCAGTAGGGTCATTTTTCCTCAGGTTTGTGACGTCTCTCCCCCTCTCCTCTGTCCCCTCCAGTTCATCGACACCCTGCTGGGGACTCTGGTGAAGGAGCTGCAGAACAAGTACACGGCCGGCCGCAGGGACGAGGCCATCATGGTCACCCGCAGGTTCCTGCGCTCCGTGGCCCGGGTCTTCGTCATCCTCAGCGTGGAGATGGCCTCGTCCAAAAAGAAAAAGTATGAACTTCATGCGTTCCTTCCTCTGCATACAGCTGACCTGCTGTTCATCTGTACAGTGACTGACCTTTCTCTCTACCTCTCTCTCTTTTTCTGTCTTTCTCTCTCTACATCTCTCTTTCTGTCTTTCTCTCTCTCTCTCTCTCTCTCTCTCTCTCTACATCTCTCTCTTTCTGTCTTTCTCTCTTTCTCTCTCTTTCTCTCTCTTTCTCTCTTTCTCTCTTTCTCTTTCTCTCTCTTTCTCTCTCTTTCTCTCACCGTCTTTCTCCATCTCTCTCTCTCTCACTCCCCCTCTCGCTCTCCTTCCCTCCCTCCCTCAGTAACTTCATCCCCCAGCCCATCGGAAAGTGCCGGCGTGTGTTCCAGGCCCTGCTGCCCTACGCTGTGGAGGAGCTCTGCAACGTGGCCGAGTCTCTGATCGTGCCCGTGCGCATGGGCGTGGCCCGGCCCACCGCCCCCTTCACCCTGGCCAGCACCAGCATCGACGCCGTGCAGGGCAGCGAGGAGCTCTTCTCCGTGGAGCCGCTGCCCCCCCGGCCCTCCCCGGACCAGTCTAGCAAGTAAGTGGAGCTCAAAAGGCCATAGCTGAGTTACATGCAAGCAACTTTGGCTTAAATACTATTGATTTTGAATGTTTTTGGGGGGAGGGAGGGGTGGTAAGAGTGCCATGTTAGCTTCAGCAGTTGATTGTGTGTGTGTCTCAGTTCTAGTCAGACAGCATCTTCCTACATCATCAGAAACCCTCAGCCCCGCCGCAGCAGCCAATCCCAGCCGGCCAGGGGGCGGGACGAGGAACAGGATGACATCGTGTCTGCAGACGTGGAGGAGGTGAGGAACCTCTGCCAGAGCCACCACTTCTGGAAACTTCTCTGCTGATTTAGAGCTCGGCTTCAGGAATCAGAATCAGAATTTGTTTTTATTCGCCATGCAAGTTACACAAACGCAGAATTTTACTGTTGCAGGATGGAGCAAACATAGAATATATATATACGTAACTTAAATAAGATAAAGATAAGCTCAAATAAAAAAAAGTTCCTGTCAGACACCAGCCCTGGCATGTTCCAGGACTTCATCCTCACCTCTCCCTCCTCTTCCCCCCAGAGCTGTGGGTCACCCGTGTGTCTGTGTGTCTGTCAGGTGGAGGTGGTGGAAGGGGTGGCCGGGGAGGAGGATCACCACGACGACCAGGAGGAGCAGGGGGAGGAGAACGCCGAGGCCGAGGGGCAGCATGACGAGCACGACGAAGACGGTGAGAGAGAGAGAGAGAGAGAGAGAGAGAGAGAGAGAGAGAGGAAGGATCCACGCGGTTCACCTCTGTGCCGGACGCTCACCTCCTTGAGATGGAGCCGTGTTTAAACCTGTTCCTCCTCCCTCCAGGGAGCGACATGGAGCTGGACCTGCTGGCGGCCGCCGAAACCGAGAGCGACAGCGAAAGTAACCATAGCAACCAGGACAACGCCAGCGGCCGGAGGAGCGTGGTCACCGCGGCAACGGCCGGCTCCGAAGCGGGTAGGTGGACGGTTCCGGTTAGGTCGTGGAAAGATATCAGGTGACGTCAGTCAGGCGAGCTGATTGGCCAGTAAACCCACCCCCCTCCTCCCCCCCAGACACTCTAGCCAGCTCACCCTGACACACACTCACCCTCATCACTCTCAGCTCCGCCTCCCCTCAAGCTAGTTGACGAGGCCGAACGTCGATTTTGAACCTGTTGCCGTGACAACGTGCCCGAACTCATCATAGAGACCGTCTCAGTCCCTCCTGCCTCCAAACCCTGACTGTGTTTCATGCTCCTGGCATCTCCTCTGTTTGGTATGAGCTTCTCATGTTAGTGTTTCAGTGTGGCTGTGCCTGTACCCAGGCCCAAGTCTTTCAGATGACCAGAGAGGCCAGTTAGAGGGGAGGGTGAGGGGAGGGTGCGCTCCAGGGACTTGTCGATCAGAAAGGTTTCTCCCCTGACATGCTGCCTCCTCTCCCCTGATCTCCTCCCTCTCTCTCCTGCCTCCTCTCCCCTGATCTCCTCCCTCTTTCTTCTGCCTCCTCTCCCCTGATCTCCTCCCTCTTTCTCCTGCCTCCTCTCTTCCCTGACCCCCCCCTCCTCTCTCTCCTGCCTCCTCTCTTCCCTGATCTCCTCTCTTCCCTGACCCCCCCCCCCCCCCCCCCCCCCTCCCCTCTCTCTCCTGCCCCCTCCTCCAGGTGCCAGCAGCGTTCCTGCCTTCTTCTCCGAGGACGACTCCCAGTCCAACGACTCGAGCGACTCGGACAGCAGCAGCAGCCAGAGCGACGACGTGGACCATGAGACCTTCCTGATCGACGAGCCCCTGGAGCGCACCACCAGCTCCTCCCACGCCAACAGCGCCGCCCAGGCGCCGCGCTCCATGCAGTGGGCCGTGAGGAACACCCCCAGCCAGAGGGCCACAGGCAGCACCCCACCCAGCACCTCCACACCTGCCGGTCAGCACTGCTCTGGGGGAGCACGCACCTAGGACACACACCTAGACAGACCCACCTGGGACACACACACACACACCTAGACACACACGGGCAGACCCACCTGGGACACACACACACACACACCTAGACACACACACACACACGGGCAGACCCACCTGGGACACACACACACACCTGGATAGGCCCACCTGAAACACACACCTAGACAGAATCACATGGGACACACACACCTGTTACCTGAAACACCTGTAACCTGTTTGTAGTAGAAACCTAATTGTGTGTGTGTGTGTGTGTGTTTGCTCAGCGAGCTCCACAGGGCTGATCTACATCGACCCCTCCAACCTGCGGCGGAGCTCAGCCATCAGCTCGTCAGCGGCGGCTGCAGCGGCGGCTCTGGAGGCCAGCAACTCCAGCAGCTACCTGACGTCAGCCAGCAGCCTGGCCCGAGCCTACAGCATCGTCATCCGCCAGATCTCCGACCTCATGAGCCTCATCCCCAAGTACAACCACCTGGTGTACTCCCAGTACCCTGCTGCTGTCAAGCTCACCTACCAGGACGCTGTCAACCTGCAGGTAGGGACACACACACACACACACACGGAGGAGCATTGCTGTCATGCAGTACAGGAAGTCAGTGTGGTCGTTACACCATCTTGGTGTAGACAGGATCCGTTTCCATTAAAGTAAGATGTGTATGTGTGTGTGTGTATATCTGTGTGTGTGTCTGTCTCTGTGTGTGTGTGTGTGTGTGTGTTTGTCAGAATTACGTGGAAGACAAGCTGATCCCCACCTGGAACTGGATGGTCTCCATCATGGACTCCACCGAGGCCCAGCTGCGTTACGGCTCGGCGCTGTCGTCCGCCGGCGACCCGGGCCACCCCTCCCACCCGCTCCACGCCTCGCAGCACTCGGCCCGCAGGGAGCGCATGACAGCCCGCGAGGAGGCCAGCCTCCGCACCCTGGAGGGGCGCAGGTACGACTCCACACCTGCCCTACCTCGATAGAATGAGTTTCATACCAATCACTTTAGATTACATTAGATTAGATTCAATTTTAATGTCATTACACAGGTACAAGTACAGGGTAACGAAATACAGTTAGCATCCAACCAGAAGTGCAAAACAGTTATTACAACAGAATATAATAAACATAAGTATACTCAGAATATACACAGTATGAACAGCATTATCAGAATATACAGGGTATGTACAGATTAAAGTGATTTGAGACAAATGTACAGCTGTATAGTACAGATGCTACAGTATTTAACACATGTAGGTGAGAATGCGTCCAGTAAGGCATTGGCATTAACGATAGCTGTGTCCCCCCCCCCCCCCTCCCCTCCCTCCAGACGAGCGGCCACGTTGCTGACGGCCCGCCAGGGGATGATGTCGGCGCGCGGGGACTTCCTGAACTACGCCCTGTCCCTGATGCGCTCCCACAACGACGAGCACTCGGACGTGCTGCCCGTGCTGGACGTGTGCTCGCTCAAACACGTGGCCTACGTCTTCCAGGCCCTCATCTACTGGATCAAGGCCATGAACCAGCAGACCACCCTGGACACTCCCCAGATAGACAGGAAGAGGTGAGGGGGGCGGGGGGGCGGGGGGGTGGTTCGTTTCTGTATCCAGTTTTTCGATCGGAGCATCGGAAGTTTTTCGAGATCGAAAAGCTCAACGTGGCTCCTGTTTTGCTGACCTTTCTGTTTTGTTTGTCCCCCTAGGAACCGCGAGATTCTAGAGTTGGGTTTGGACAACGAAGATTCCGAGCATGAGAATGACGAGGACACCAACCAGAGTAAGTCAGGTGGAACCGGCACAGACCTCATTGTCTTGAAGCCATAATAGAAACCTTCATTTTAATCAACCCAACCGTTTTATACCAGTAGCTGATGCTCCAGGTTAGTGTCAAAGCGATGATTGCCGTTTTAGCGTAGGATCATATTTCACTGCAGCCGGTGAGTTTCTAAGTGTCCCCGCCCCCCCTCCTTAGGCTCCACCCTCCAGGACAAAGACGAGGACCCGGTCCCAGCAGAGACGGGGCAGAACCACCCCTTCTTCCGCCGCTCCGACTCCATGACTTTCCTGGGCTGCATCCCCCCCAACCCCTTCGAGGTTCCCCTGGCCGAGGCCATCCCCCTGGCCGACCAGCCTCACCTCCTGCAGGTCAGTCTCCAGGCTTGCTCGGCCTCTGGTCGCCTAAGTGATGGACGGACTTGGACTGGAGTCGCCCTAGATCAGGGGTGTCAAACTCGTGCCATCGAGGGCCAAGAGGGGGCAGGTTTTCCTGTCAGCCAAGCAACTACACCAGCTGATTTCACTAATGAGTTTCTCTACTTGGTGAAATCAGATGGTCTAGTGCAGTGGTTCTCAACCCTGGTCCTCAGGGCCCACAGTCCTGCATGTTTTCGATGTTTCCCTGCTCCAACACACCTGATTCAAATGAATGAGTCACTATGAAGCTCAGCAGAAGCCTGATAATGACAATTCATTTGAATCAGGTGTGTTGGAAGGGGGAAACATCTAAAACATGCAGGACAGTGTGCCCTGAGGACCAGGGTTGAGAACCACTGGTCTAGTGCTTGGTTGACAGGAAAACCTGCCCCCTCTTGGCCATCGATGGCACAAGTTTGACACCAATACCCTAGACCAGGTGTGGGCAATTCCAGTCCTTGATTGCCGCTGTCCTGAAGATTTTAGATTTGAATCAGGTGTGCAGGAGCAGGTAAACATCTAAAACCTTCAGGACAGCGGCTCTCGAGGACTGGAATTGCCCCACCCCTGCCCTAGATTATCTTGGTGATCTGTGACCGCACAGCCCATAATAAAACCCTAACGAGTGTGTTCTGCTCGCTCTGTACCAGCCCAATGCCAGGAAGGAGGATCTATTTGGCCGTCCCAGTCAGGGCCTGTACTCTTCCTCCTCCTCCTACATGGCCAGTAAGGGCCTAACTGAGGCCGGCATGGACAGGAACTGCCTGGAGGTAAACATGGGCTCCTCTCTCCCCTCCTCTCAGGTATACCACCACCACCTCTCTGCACCGGACCACACCCACCCACCGGCTGTGTTCCAATATCCACACTAGGACCCCCACCCCCCTTAGACCCACCTAGGACCCAGGGATCTTAGCAACACAGTTCTGCCGTTACCTCAGACGAGGCTGGCAGCTTTAGGAAGCTCCCAGCAGAGACCCTGATCTGCCAGTGGAGATATTGGAACACAGCCAGTCACCTCTGCTACATTTTCCATTCTACAGTCATAAAAAAAAAACTAAAACAATGATGGCTTCGTTAGAAATGCACTTTGACTACAGCAAAGGGGTGTGTCGATCCACAGATCCTGCCCACCAAGATGTCCTACTCCGCCAACTTGAAGAATGTGATGAGCATGGCCGGTGCGCAGCGCGGCGCCGAGGACCAGCCAATGGCAGAGCAGGAAATGGAGGTTGCGAAGCCAGGCCCCTCCCCTCATGACCTGGCAGCCCAGCTGAAGAGCAGCCTATTGGCTGAGATTGGCCTGACCGAGAGTGATGGCCCGCCCCTTCCCTCTTTTAGGTATGAAGCAACCTGATCTGAGGCTTTGATAAAAATCTTGACTGATTATTCGGTTGTTTGTCCAGAGACTGTGAACACACGGATGTTACTTGGATTTTGATTTAGATTGCCACACAATCAGTGATCTCCCTCCACGTCACTAATATATTCCTCCTCTCGCTTTCTTTCTCTCTCTCTCCTCTCTCTTTCTCCCCCTCTCTCTCTCTCTCTCTCTCCTCTCTCTCTCTCTCTCTCTCTCTCTCTCTCCTCTTTCTTGCCCTCTATCTTTCCCTTCCTCCCTCCCCAGACCCCACTGTAGCTTCATGGGGATGGTGATCTCCCACGACATGCTCCTGGGCCGCTGGCGTCTGTCTCTGGAGCTGTTCGGCCGCGTCTTCATGGAGGACGTGGGCGCCGAGCCCGGATCGGTACGTCCGCAGGGAGGCCTCCTCGTAACCTAGACCGCGCATTAAGACAGGCAGGAAAGTCTCTCTCTAACCACCTCTCTCCCGCGTCTCCCTAGATCCTGACGGAGCTGGGCGGCTTCGAGGTGAAGGAGTCCAAGTTCCGCCGCGAGATGGAGAAGCTGCGCAACCTGCAGTCCCGCGACCTGGCGCTGGAGGTGGACCGCGACCGCGACCAGCTCATCCAGCAGACCATGCGGCAGCTCAACACCCACTTCGGCCGCCGCTGCACCACCACGCCCATGGCGGTGCACCGCGTCAAGGTCACCTTCAAGGACGAGCCGGGCGAGGGCAGCGGCGTGGCGCGCAGCTTCTACACGGCCATCGCCCTGGCCTTCCTGTCCAACGACAAGCTGCCCAACCTGGACTGCGTGCAGAGCGTCAGCAAGGGCATGCAGGCCAGCAGTACGTGTCATCACGATTACAACTCAAGTATGACCACAGACGCTACCATGGCATTTCCTTTACACCCCCCTCTCCCCTCTCTCCCCCCTCCCTCCTCTGCCCGCCTCATGTTATGGCATTTGTATTGAACATGGTGGAGGTGGCTGCTCTGGTGGTGGTGGTGGGGATGATTGAGGAGGGGGCGGCAGGGGGGGAAGGGGGAGGGCTGCATAAAGAAAAAGATTTAACGCTTAAATCAAGCATTTTTCTAACGTTTTTCCCTCTGTGTGCGCGTGCGTGCGCAGATCTGATGCAGCGTCTGAGGAACAGGGACCGGGAGAGGGAGAGGAGGAGCGGGGGGCTGAGGGCAGGCTCCAGGAGGGACAGAGACAGGTGAGAAGGGGCGTGGAGGGGGGGAGAGGATCTGAGCATGCCCAGGAGACGGCTGCTTAACATGCGGGGCTCCTCTTGTGTGACAGGGACTCCAGGAGGCAGCTGTCCATCGACACTCGGCCCTTCAGGCCGGCGTCCGAGGGGAATCCCAGCGACGAGCCCGACCCCCTGCCTGCTCACAGACAAGCCCTGGGGGAGAGGCTGTACCCCCGCGTCCATGCCATGCAGCCGGTAACACAAACATGATATAAACCTCACCATAGCTTCATTTAGTATTTAATATATATATATATATATATGTATTTGTTTATTTATATTTATTGGGTGGTTGTAGCAGTGTTAGTTATCTGCTAAATGTTATTTTGCATGTGCTGTCAGTGCTTAGTGGTGCTGGAAGTGGGTGAAGGTGTTCCGGGGGCAGACATGACCCCAGGCTGTGCTCCTGTACCCCCCCCCAGGCCTTTGCCAGTAAGATCACAGGCATGCTGCTGGAGCTGTCCCCCGCCCAGCTGCTGCTGCTGCTGGCCAGCGAGGACTCCCTCAGGGCCCGCGTGGAGGAGGCCATGGAGCTCCTCATCGCTCACGGAAGGTACACACACACACACACACATCCTCTGCTGCGTCCGTACCGCCACATCATACACATGATGATGCTCTGAGTTAATGAGGTGTGTTCGTATTGTAGCAGGAATACTAACTGCTGTACTTCCTGTGTGCCAACAGGGAAAACGGAGCAGACAGCATACTGGACCTGGGGCTGTTAGAGGCTCCTGAGAAAGCTCAGGTAAAGTCCCACCCAGAACCTTCCACCCTGCGCCTCCCAAGCCATGTGGCGAGTTCGGAAGCGAGGAAACCTGACCTTTGAATTCTCCCTCCCGTTTCCTTGGTTCTAGCAAGCGGAGAACCGTAAGCGCCACGGTTCCACCCGCAGCGTCGTGGACATGGAGATGGACGACCCTGACGACGGGGACGACAACGCGCCGCTGTTCTACCAGCCCGGCAAGAGAGGGTTCTACTGCCCCCGGCCCGGCAAGAACACTGAGGCCCGGCTCAACTGCTTTAGGAACATCGGGAGGTGAGGACGGAACATAGAAGGACTGTGCTAATGGAACAGTGGACCTTATAAAGATAATTTGCCTTGCCTAAAGACTGTTCTAATGGAATAGTTGATTTTATAAAGACTGTTCTAATGGAATAGTTGATTTTATAAAGACTGTTCTAATGGAACAGTGGATCTTATTAAAGCTGTTTGTAGCTGGATCAGCACCTTTTGAGCGGCACCAGAACAGAGATGTTGAGTGTTTGAACGTGTTCCTCCACAGGATACTGGGGCTGTGTCTGCTGCAGAACGAGCTGTGTCCCATCACCCTGAACAGACACGTCATCAAGGTGCTGCTGGGCAGGAAGGTAAGGCAGGCTCTCCACCAGGACCAGCCCACACTGCTGGACGCTCTCTGTCGCTCTCTGAACAGCATGTGACACCATGTTAACTCTTGTTGTGTGTGTGTTGCTCTCTCTCGCTCTCGCTCGCTCTCTCTCTCTCTCTCTCTCTCTCTGTCTCTGTGTCTGTCTGTGTGTGTCTCTTTGTCTGTGTGTCTCTCTCTCTCTGTGTGTGTGTGTGTGTGCGCGCGCTCAGGTGAACTGGCATGACTTTGCCTTCTTCGACCCGGTGATGTACGAGAGCCTGCGGCAGCTGATCCGTCACTCGCAGGCCGGAGAGGCCGAGGCCGTCTTCGCCGCCATGGACCTGGCGTTCGCCATCGACCTCTGCAAGGAGGAAGGGGCGGGGCAGGTAGGAGGGGGCCTTCCTGTCAATCTGAACATCCACAGGGATGGTCGTCCAATTGAAACGGACTTCTGGGAAGAATGCATTTTATGTCTTGGGCTGTATTTTGAGGTGCTGTGATGGTCTTAAGTGACGCTACTCGCTCTCATCGATTCATTCATGATGCGTTCATCAGGTGGAGCTGCTGGCTGGTGGGGTGAACATGCCTGTGACCCCTCTCAACGTTTATGAATACGTGAGGAAGTACGCAGAACACAGAATGCTGGTTGTTGCCGAGCAACCTCTTCATGTAAGTAAACCACACTTGTACACAGCACCTGTACATGGATACACTTCAACATCGCCACATCCAAGAGCCTAAACTGAGCGTGTGTTGTCGTCCCCCCCAGGCAATGAGGAAGGGTCTGCTGGATGTGCTTCCTAAGAACTCCCTGGAGGACTTGACAGCCGAGGACTTCAGGCTGCTGGTCAACGGCTGTGGAGAGGTCAATGTTCAGATGCTCATCAGCTTCACGTCCTTCAATGACGAATCTGGTAAGAGGCTCCTTTGTCATCTATCCTCTTTCTCTCTCTCTTTCTCTCTCTCCCTATCTCTCTTTCTCTCTCTCTTTCTCTCTCTATCTCTCTCTCCCTCTCTCTCTCCTCCCCCCCCCTCTCTCATATCTCATTGTATCTGCAGTCAGCCATTAAGGAAGATATTTGACTTGCTTGTTCTACGTGTCTAATTCTTGATGATCTCCTGCTCCACAGGGGAGAATGCAGACAAGCTGCTGCAGTTTAAGCGTTGGTTTTGGTCCATCGTGGAGAAAATGAGCATGACAGAGAGGCAAGATCTGGTGAGCGGTCTCAACAACCTTGACTTATCAACAACAGGCTCAACGGTTGGGTTCTTTCCAGAGATTAGATGAATGATCCTTGTTGCTTCCCCCCCGTGTCTCAGGTGTACTTCTGGACCTCCAGTCCGTCTCTGCCGGCCAGTGAGGAGGGCTTCCAGCCCATGCCCTCCATCACCATCCGGCCCCCGGATGACCAGCACCTGCCCACCGCCAACACCTGCATCTCGCGCCTTTACGTGCCTCTCTACTCCTCCAAACAGATCTTGAAACAGAAACTCTTGCTAGCCATTAAGACCAAGAACTTTGGTTTTGTTTAGAGAAGTTGACGAAGAAAAAAAAAAAACATGTTTACCGTTGTGTAATATTTACCTAGTTCCATTTTTGTAGATTTATTTTTTGTCTATACAATTTTATTAAATTCAACATGCTGTCACTCACCTGGCGGTAACTTTGTTTGTGTTGTGAACACAGACAGCTTGTTCTTATTTTTTATTTTGTGTTCTGGATAAATATACAGTACATTCCTGCATTGGCTTTGTAAAGTTGAAGCCCTCAGCTTGGCTCTATTGGCTTAAACCTTTACTTCCCAGGAATTTGGCTTTGACAGCAAACTGTCAGCCGAAACCCAGCCAAAGACGACAGCAGTAGACGTATTTAAAGTATAAAAAAAATAAAATTAAAAAAAGACACACTGTGATTATAATTTTTTTTCCTGCCCTAAACGGAATACTTACTATCACTGACAGTCCACCTCTGCCTTGGTGGAAAGTCATTTTTTCTTGTATAGGGGGAGTAGGGAATTTCAAAATAAACTTGGATGCAAGCTACGTGTTGTCCTCTTGCTTATTATTAATGATTGCACTTAATTGATATTTACTGTTTTGTTGTCCTATTGTCATAAAAGTGGCGGTTGTCATTTTTTATCACATAATTCACTCACCACTGATTTGTGGCAGTTTTGCTTTTTCCACGCCTACCGAGTGACGTTGCACCAATTATCAACCGGGATTCCTCTTAGGACCGCCCATGCCCTTATAGGGCGTCGTCACTTTGATAACGCACCTTGCTTTGTCAGTCAGTGTTGAGAAAGGGAACCAGCCAGGAGGCCATGACAAGCAGGTGATGGTTTAGTTATTTATCTAAACCTTTTTTGTTTGTTATTTTTAGCTCATGTTAGCTGGCTTTGTTAGCTTAGTTTCGTCAGCCTTTGCCCTGTCACCGGAAATATCCATGTAAATGGCAGATAACTGGCAGGACGCGACCTCGCAGCAGATCAAGTTGATCTCAGATCGCCTGAATGAGCTCCTCTCCGCCGGGCTGAACCTCCTGCACTCCGAGCTCGGTGTGGATCTGGGTCTAAAGCCTGAGCTTTATCCGCCATGGGTGATCCTCTTAGCGGCCTGCGTCGGACTTGTGCTCATGGTGTCGTTGTGGGCCTGGGCCTGTCGTGGTGTCTTCAAGAAACCACGGATCGTGACCGTGGATGACAGCCTGGAAGAATCTAAAGCAGGACTTACTAAACCAACACTGGAGCCCAAGAGGAAGAAGAGGAAAACAGTGGAAAAGGTAACGGGTGTTTTTCGGACTTCCATTCCTTACAGTAGACACGCCAACCAAAAATATCTGGATATGAACTGATCAAGCATGGCAGCTGCTAGCCAGCTCTGTGTTTTTAGCCCGCAGTTCTGGTTGACAGCCATACTGTACTCTAAGGTAGCTTAAGGTTTGGACAGCTATTCGCATGAACCACATACTTGTAAATTGGGGAGAAACTTGTAGCAGCTAGCTGGCTAACGTCTAAGTGTTGGGAGTGTGAATTCTTAAGAGGCATGTTTTGCTCTTTGGACTAGCGCGTGGATCCATCTTTGCTCTTCCTAATGCAGAAACTTCAGCCAAACGGAGGTGCTGTAGGAGGAGAGACACAGGAGGAGATCAAAGCAGGAGGAGAGACACAGGAGGAGATCAGAGCGGCTGAAGAGTTGCAGCATCATGCTCTTCTTACAGATGTGAAGCCAGACAAGGTTTCAGAGGTAAGGGGGAGTCCGAGCGATTATGATCACAGCTTGACACGTCCTACAAAAAATGTTGGTCATTTGTAATCGCATGTCCTAACATGTCAACTCAGTCTAGGTCAAACTATGGACTTCAAAGAATCAGTATGAAAGTATAGTGCCCCTAGGTAGTTGTAGCCACACCCAGATGTCTTGTATAGTTGGTAGCAAGTCAGCCATGTTACTTCCTTGTCTGCCACACGGGTGCTTTCAGTGTAGCAGCTCCGTGGCCTCTCACCGTTGTCCTGTGGTGATGTGGCCGGACCAGCTGGCAGTGTCAGGTTTCCATTTTAGCCTGCAGATGCAGCATAATCCTGAAGGATGGCCCCAGACATAGCCTGTGTTCACCCTGAGCTCTCCACATCCGGCCCATCACCCACGTGGTTCCCTTTTGGGTCACAGTTGTGCAAAGTATCGCGCTAACTCTGAGATGCGTGTGTCCACGTGGAGGGGGGATCATCTTTAGAGGGATGGATCTGTAGTTCTCCATGTTTGAGCGGAGGTGGACTCAGGTCTATGTTTAGGCTGAACAGTGTTGATTTGATTGAGAGTCAGCCAGTGCTCTTCAGGTGCACCGTGTGGCCACCATGTTCCGGGCTCTTCTCTGCCGCCCCCTCGCTTTCTTCCACTGGCCTCTTAATAACCAGGGAGTGAAGCTGTCTGTCTCTCTGATTTCTGTGTCTGTAAAAGGTCAAGAAGACAAAGAAGAAGCCTAAACAAGCTGTGAAGGATGTGAAGGGGACTGCTGACGGCAAAGAACCAGAAGAGGGTAAAATCCTGAACGTTTTCCATGAGAAGGATGTGATAAAGCCCCATCCTCTTGGTGAAGTACATCAGTTAAAGCTGTTCAAGCATTGAAAGTACATTTACATTACATTTAGTTATTTAGCAGATGCTCTTATCCAGAGCGACTTGCAGCAAGTACACTGCCCTTCCCCCTGAGGCAAGTAGGGTGAAGTGCCTTGCCTAAGTACACAACATCATGTTTGTTGGGTTGAACTCCCAACCTTCTGATTACTAGCCCGATTCCCTCACTGCTCAGCCACTTGACTCCCTACAGTAACCAGTCCCCCCCCACCCCTCCAGGCACGTGGGAAACCAAGGTTAGCAACAAGGAGAAGCGAGAGCAGCGCCGGAAGGACAAGGTCCCTGGAGATGGGTCTGGTAGCCCCGGGGACAGAAGCTCTCCACCCAGCATCACTCCCCCTGAGCTGGCAAAGACTGCTGCTGTAGCCCAGAAGAAGAAGAAAGGTAGGTTATGCCTCACACAGCCCTCACTGTTTACAACCAACCAGGGGCCTTAGCAGTGTGGGTAGAGCTCTCTGGATCCACACACACACTGTCCAGAGAGGAAGATTGATCTCTTACTTTCCTGTTATTGAGTTTCTCTGGTGAGGTTTTGCTAAAAATACAGACCATAGGGAAACCAAGGGCCCTTAGCAGTTAGCTGCTAGTTGTCCGCCCTGAGACTGTCAAGATCGTCACCTGCTTCCCTTAAACCCTCTTGCTCCCGCAAGGCTATTATGGAAGGTGTGGTTGTTGGGTACTGACTAATGACATGTTCTTCACCTTGTTCTCAGGGGAGGTTTCCAAGGCCAAAGCTGAGAAAGATGTTGTCACTGCTCAAGGTAACAGTCAACATTGAAGAAGGTGATATTTACGCTGAGTCTATAAATAATCTCGAAATCTGACTGTATTGTAAACACTTTAGAAAGTTATTTCCCATTTAAAAGGGATCTTTATGCTGGTCTTCTCTTGGAATCCTTTAAATAGGATTCCCAAGTAAAGTGTGTTGGCTAAGCTGGTATGTGTGTATTCTCGACGGGTGTCAAATGCGTGTCTGTCTGTGTGTGCGCTGGTGTCAGTTGACAACAGTGACGCTGGCTGGACACATCTATCTGTCAAGGCCCCAGCCCAAGGGATTGGTCCTGACGGGGGGCACTTTCCTGCCAATCAGAGCGCTGCACAGGGGTCTCCAGAGCCTTCCTCCAGATGGGGGCAGGAAACTGAGGGTGAGGATAAGCGGGGAATGCTGGACACCTGCAACACACATGGACTGCTTATTGTTGAAACACGCGCACACACACACACAAACAAACATGCCCTAGTTGGGAAAATAAATATTGGAGTTGTTTTCAGTGGTGTGTGTGGTCTGAAGACTGTTGTCTCTGCTGTTAGGGTCATGGAGTGTCATTGATGCTGGGATGTGCACTGAAGTTGGTACTGCTAGTAAGTCTCTCCTTTATCTCTGCATGACATGTCAGCTCTGTGGAACATAACTAAAGGCCCTCAGACTTATGCAACTCAAAACTGAAATAATCTTTTTGTATATAATGAGAAACGTATCCATTAGGAAGAAGCTGCTATAGTTAATAGTTCTCCTGTCCTTTAAAGACATCTAGTCAGCCCCTAAACTGTGCTGCCCCCTTTAGCCAGTAGATGGCGGTGTGGTGTTTGAGAACATGCTGCTGTGTTTCAGCTGTGGAACCCTCGCCTATGACTGAGGTTCCCTGGCTTGGCCCGCGACAAGTAGAGGACGAGTGGTCTGCGACGAGTAAGGAAGAGAAGATTAACATATAAACTCACACATGCAAAACAATCACATATTCAGACCTGCATGCAGATATATGTACATATCACACCTATGCTAATACCTTCCTGGTCCTGTGTCTTTATCTAGTTTGGTTGAGCTTCTTCTTATGTTCCCAGATGGGGAAACCATGAACCCCAGTTCAGACTGGGACGCCCCCTCTGAGGCCTGGGTGAACCACGAGGAGCCCCCCGTGGTGGAGGACCCCCCCGTGGTGGAGGACCCCCCTGTGGTGGAGGACCCCCCAGCTGTGGCCCCCTCAGCTCAGGAGGGGGGATCCCCAGAGCCTGCCAAGGTACGGGAATCACTCTTAGGGGTTTTGGGGAGATTGAGCGCCACAGTCTGTTGACTTGACTATCACGTCAAAACTGGCTACATTCCAACTCTTCAGGACTCATTTTTTTCCCATGAGTCTGCGGGTCGCAGACAGCTGGAGGGAGCGTGGAGGACTTATACTGTGCTCCCTGTTCTTGAGGTGTCGGATGAGGAGAAGGCTGACGCGATGGCGGACGGGAGCGGGAAATCGAAAAAGAAGAAGAAGAAAAAGAAGAAGCAGTCCGAGGAAGGAGGAGGGGCTGACCAGGTAACACACGCACACACACAGTGTATGGCTGCTGGACAGGGTGACCTATGCGAAGGCCACCATTGTAACAGCACACGCTTGTCGCAGATTATCACATCGGAAATACCCCAGCGTCTCAACTGCTTTAAAAAGCCCAGCCCCAGGCTGCTGTCATCCTACTCTGCTCATGCCGGCCTGTCCCTGCATGTCCTTGTCACCAGGACGGAGAGGAGCCAGAGAGGGAGCCAGAGGCTGCTGTGAAGAAGCAGCCAATCCAGGAAACTGTCACCTCTTCCCAGCCTGCCACCACTGTGGCGCCCCCTGCCTCAGCGGAGGTCAGAATCTGCTCTCCTGACCTTTAATAAGGTCACATCGTAAACCCTGCCCCCACTCCCCTGTCAAGAAGCAGATTAATGTTGTGTTCCTTGTCAGTGTTCCAGATGTTGCTCCTTTGGGGTGTTGCATGACATTTCTGGGAGTTGCAGGATAAGGGATAGCTCAGTTTTGCGTTGAATTGATGTTCCCATCTGACCCTGTCCCACCTGTCCCCCCCCCCCTCTTCCTCAGGTGCCCCAGCCCCCCCCTGCTGTGATACAAGTGCCCCAGACTCCAGGTGAGGCTGAGCCCTCAGCCAATCAGAACAACCTACCTGCTCCTACACAGAGTATGTACCAGCAGGATGGCATCCCCCCATACACACAGACACACACACCAGTGCCATGCATTGGACCTCCCTGCTTGCTCTCCTCACCACTAGAGGGTGTCCTTCCTCCCACCCCCTCAGCTGTCTGTAGCCCCTGACCCCAGGTCCAGGCTGTGATTTATGGGGGCGTAGGAAGTGGTCTGGTCCCAGGGCTGGCTGCCAGATGCCCCCTCCTCCTCCCTAACTGTCTGAATAGCTATCCCAGCAGCCTCAGTGACCCTCAGCCCCCCTCTCTCTCTCTCTAATGGAGCAACCACAAGGCTGTTCACCACAAGTGCTGCAGGAGTTGTACCCCTCAGACAACTTACCCTCCACCCCACACACACACACACACACACACACCCCATTGTAGTAAACAAGCATAGGTTTTGTACGTTTAAGGGCCTTCAGAAAATCATCTGTGTGGTCACAGACTGGACAATCCTATTAACTGCCCTCTGACAGATGTTGAAACTGCATCTTTTTAACTTCTGAGCCCAACTTTTTGGGGGAGTTTGAATAAACACAAAACACAGCCTCGCCTCCGGTCACCTCTTAAAACAGCAGCAGCTTGAACACACTCAACAGGCTGACGGTTCTCTGCTCATTGTGTCCTTCCTCAGAGAATGCTGAGGAGAGTCAACCGTCCAAACCAGTGAAGAAGAAGAAGGCCAGAAGAGAAACATGAGACTGGGTTCAGTCAACATGCAAAACCAGCTGTCATCCTGTTGCCCCACTAACGGACATCATGGATTAACAAGAAGAGACGGAAACTCCTAGAATACCGCTAACACCTTCAAGCTGTTTGTTTTGCACCTGCATGACATTTGACTGAATCCAGATACGCCGGAAGCGATCAACTAATATTTTTTGTTTTTTTAATTAATTTCTTTTTTGACTGATGATATTCGGCACATTCTTGTGTCTTCTAATTCCATTGGATCTTTTGATTGGAACACCGTAGTGCGATTTTAAAGTTAGGAGGGGAAGAAGGGAAAAAAAAAGTACCAATCATGTTTAGAAATTGTGATGTTGTGATTTTGATTAATCATGTGTGGAGGAAGTGGACCTCTCGTGGTCTGGACAGCAGGAAGCCAAAGAGATGGCTACTGTTCCAGACAGACATTCAACTGTCTCATTTCAGTTTTTGTTTTGTTTTGCCAGTAGTGTTGGTAAAGCAACCATTCTAGAAACCGCCCTTCCAATCTTTCCTCTTGCTGGGCTCTTTAGTATTCAGCGCCTGTATGCAGAGTGTGATATGGTCTGCTGTATGGTTCCTCACTGTGATGGCTGTTCCACCCTAAACTGTTCCCATCTTGTCCACCTGTGTTAGACGATAAAAAAAAAACTCCAAAGCCTTTTGTAAACCCCCTTTGTAATAAAGAATCGCAAAGCCATATGTAAAAAAAATTATGAAGGCAAAAAATAAAGGCTGTTTTCTATATTTGACATTTGTGGATGTGTTCCTTTGTTTCTTCATCTTTTTGCTGTTTCCCAGTTGATCCTGGATGATTGACAGTTGAGTTGGCAGGTTTTAATGGCGCTTTCACGCCACAAACATCATTAAAAATACTTCGTTATCTTCCTGCCTGCAGATTCCTCTCGATTCTACTGAGACTCAGAGAATCTTGTTCTGGAACTGACTGGTTACATCACCGTCTGTCTGATCCTATCTGGTCACATGGTCTAATGTTTGTCAATCTGACTGGGAGTTAAAGCTGCTGGAACAGCAGTTGCGGTGTCTTTAGAGGCAGTCACACGGGAACATCTGAACCTCCAATAACGGGATTCTTGTCAACACAACCATCCACTTGCATAGCTTTCTAAATGCTGGTTTGAGCTGGGATAAAAAAAAGAGATTTTCAAGATGATGATATCCCCGTGGGACCGCTGGTATTCCACCAGCTGCTGCCTCTGCTGCCATGTCCGAACTGGCACCGTCATCCTGGGGATCTGGTACATGGTGAGCCCGCTCTACCTGCAATTATGGACCTTAACGGCTGATTTAATTACAGAACTGCCAATTAACGACGTGTTAAAAAAAAAAAAAACATTTACAAAACAACGTTACGGTTAATAGAAGCTGGTTTCTTGACAACGGTGATAAATCAATTGTATTTAGATTTTGGACTTGAATGATTGAAACGCAGTTAATACATTGTCAATCAAGCTTCAACTGTGTCACTGTATAAAGATGTCTGGTCAAGGCCGTTCAGAGTCCACGCATGGGTTTTAATGTAATTCAACACCAGTGGAAAAATCCTTCTCATACAAATTTAACGCAGTATCTTAAAAAGCTCAGGTTGCTCAGGTGTTCGGTCAGGTAGATACAGTAGCACAGCTCGGCATGCAACAGGGGATTTTCCATTCTCTCATTTCCGGCACCCATGACTCAGTGTCCTATATACCTACACGCCATCAGACTTTAGAATGGCATTTGAATCTTTACTGTCGAGCAAATGCAGCCTCTTGACGTTTCACCACACACCCTTAGTCCGTGTGATTGCTCTCAGAATAAACATTTAGAATTTCACATATGAATCCTATTAATAGTGATCTCTGTCACCTCATATGTCTGTCTGTTTGTCTGTTGACCTTCCTGCCCCTGTGTTCCCTTCCGTCTGT
The DNA here is from genome assembly GCA_030340685.1 of Protosalanx chinensis. Classification (NCBI taxonomy): domain Eukaryota; kingdom Metazoa; phylum Chordata; class Actinopteri; order Osmeriformes; family Salangidae; genus Protosalanx; species Protosalanx chinensis. The sequence goes on along the minus strand of CM059322.1, from coordinate 13,563,491 downwards.
CCCCCTGTCTGTCTGTTTAATCTGCCTGCCAACTTGTCTGCCTGCCTACCTGTGGTTAAGCTGATCAACGCCGTGGTGCTGCTGATCCTCCTGACAGCCCTCGGTGATCCAGACCAGTATCACCTGACCAGCGCTGAGCTCGCCAATGACATGGATGTCATGGATGATGCCAGTAAGTAGCTGCTGCTGGCGGCCATGTTGTTTCGAATGCTCCAGCTCCCAGTCTGGGGCTCTCAGTGGAGGTATCCAAGCCTACTCCTGAAGACACTGTTTGGGGGTTTGGGACACCATATAGATCACCCTCCATCATGGAAAGCAGGCCAGGGTCTATGTTTCTCTAATCAAACACGCTCGTCCAAACCCACCAGCATGTGTATCTAATGTCCATCTGCAGAGTGCATTGTCAAACGTGCTTCATCAGCTCTACCTGGGTCAGGTTGGAGGCTTAGAGCAGCAGAGATTGTTTAGCCAGGGAGGATGTGGGCGTGGGGCCGGTTACCGAGGGGTCGTCTGTATGAGGCAGAGCGTTGTCCCAGTTCCAGGGATTAGACAGCCCTGTGTGATCCTCTGCTTCTGCTTACAGCCTGGCTCCAATGGCTCAGGAGGAACACGCAGACTTGCATAGCATAAGTACTCTGCTGGCTCTGCTCTGAGAGAAGTGAAGTGGATTCATAGAAGGGTACTTTGGTTAGTTTTGATAGATGTTTTATTATTTCTTTTCTTTTCTAACCTCTGGATATGTTCTGACACTGTAAATTACAGCCAATTGATTTCCAGGGCCAATAGAGCTAATCAATGACCAGCCTGCCCCCTGTTTGGAAACACCAGCATGTGTGTTCACTGAGGTGAAACTGATTTAGGATTCTTAGGATGAGGACAGTGCTGGCTCTGCCGAAGGCCGGCTTCAACATGAGCGGGTGGACATCAATAGAACCAGTCCTTAGGATAGAGCATGAGAACACACACTCACGCGCTGTGCTTGGTTATTGTGAGTTAGGGAAAGACACTTCGACACATTATTGTGTGCCACAGCAGTGACCAATATGAATGATGTCTGGTTAATCAGACCATGACAACATCAAGGCCGTGATGACATCACAGTAATGGCGTACGTTTTCCTAACGTGGGCGCTGTGTCGGAGCGGATGTATAGATTATAGCTGGTGAAGCAAACGTGATCACATGAGGTCACAACCGCTCTCATCTGATGACTTCTGGACGGAGAAGCTTGAGTAACATACACACACACACATCTACACACACATTTCTACACACAAACATATACACACACATCTACTTACACATATACACACACATACACAGTTTAGTGTTGGGAATCCTAATTGGCTCATGAATCTCTTTCTTCTCTGTAACAGATATGTGCATTGCTTCGGCCATCTCTCTGTTGATGATAATGATCTGTGGAATGGCCACTTACGGAGCGTACAAGGTGAGCCAACAACATGTCTGAACTACATTCAGGATACTTAGCTTTCCCCCTGAAATGGTTGTCAGTAAATGCACAGTTAAACCCAAGAGCAGTGGCGGTGTTGTGAGCATGTTTCGGAATGAGAAAAAAAGCTGTATGGGCTCGATTCTGCTTTACAGACACAGTCTGGATATCTCTATCTGAAGAGACTAACCTCCAACCCAGCTGATTTAACTCCTCTGCCCTGTTTAAAGACCAGACTTGTATTCCCTGTGTTCTCTATTCTTAGAAATATCAACCTGCTTCAGTGCTCTACACCAGTGTTTCCCAACCCTGGTCTTCAGGGAACATCTGTCCTGTATGTTTTTAGAAGTCTCCCTGCTGCAACAGGGACAGGTGTTCCCTGAGGACCATGGTTGGGAACCACTGCTGTTCACGGCTGTTCCCTGGTGTCTCACCTCAGATGTTTTCCCTTTTTACACAGCAACACGCCGCGTGGATCGTCCCATTCTTCTGCTACCAGATCTTTGACTTTGCTCTCAACACCCTGGTGGCTGTCAGCATCGTGGTGTACCCCAACACCATCCAGGACTACCTGCTCCAGCTGGTGAGAGGAGGAGAGTTCCTCTAAATTCAGGAGGATATCTATTATGGACCAAACTGTTTTCTCAATTCAAGGCTCTGTATGGAATCCTAAAGTTAATTCCTGAAAGGGGTCAAGATTATTCTGTATTGATCTCCTTCTGTTGCTCCACTTCTCTCTGCACATCCACAAGGTTAACAGGAAACCCTCTCTCTTCTCTTTTATCCCTCAGCCCGATAACTTCCCGTACCGAGATGAGATTATGTCTCTGAACAACGTGTACTTGGTCCTCATCGTGTTGCTGTTCATCAGCTGCATCCTGGCCTTTAAGGTACCTTCTGCCCCCCTTAATGAAGCACTTCCTGCTGGCTAGAACCTTGCTTTGACTGGGGAACTGGTCTGCCTGCAACCCACCAGTAGAACACCTTAGTAACCAAGCATATTATGGTAATGAATGTCAAGGTTGATGTATATATAGTATGACCTACCACAGAAATCAATATCAACATACGTTACCTTATGTCTGTTCCCAAGGTGATCCGGCCTAGGTGTTTATATAGTGATGAACAGTATTATAGGTTTGGTTTTGCCTGTGCCACAAGGGTGGAAAGAGATGTGGTTGAGTGGCTTTGAGTAAGGCACACTTCTGTTTGTACGGAGCGCAGAGGAAAATTGTGGTCGTCTGAGTAATTATTCCAGTTATTTTAGTTGGGGGATCTCAGTGGCTGGAGGCCCTGGCTGGAATCTCTGGATCTGCTGCCCTTCTTTCTGACTAGGGGCCATTGAGGCAGGGATTTGTTGTGCTGTTGCTCTTGGAAACCCCCGGACAGATTTCACCTGCTACTGATGACAGCGCCAATTCGACGAGCTTCACACAGAGCTCACCTCTGTTAACCGCTGCCAGAGCCCCGCTGGTGAACCTGTCAACCTGTCACCAGCGGTAGCTTCCACACATCTAGCCCCAAACGTTCTGTCAGAACTGTCCAAGGAGAAAATCCATTAATAGTTATTTTAATGTGTTTTTATTTTCCTTAAAGAGGAAAATACTGTGTAAGAGTTTGTGATTCTCAATTTAGATCAAAGTTTGTGTCTCTGTGGACTGTACTTTTGTTAGAGTCTGGCTAATACACCAAGGTTTTTGTCCCGTTTGTATGCTAATGTGATCAGTGCCATTGTTGCGCTTTGTATTAACTACATATCGGCATGTTTTTGCGGTTTTGTTTAGTTCTCGTCTAATTCCAGTTTCGTTTTCGTTCATATTTTGATGCCCCCTTCAGCACCTGGTGCCCTAGGCACAGCGTGTGATGCGTGTGGTGGGAGCAGCGGTACTGAATATAATGCTCGTATCAGGGTCCTCAATGCCTGCCTAGCCGAGAAGGAGACTCCAGCTGTTTCCCAGGAAGTGGCATTTGGAGTCAGTTTCTGCTTAAACGCAAAATTTCTACGACTTTCTAGTGTTAAAAGTGAACCGTACGCTGTACAAAACAATCGATGATTAAGTGTGAGGTGACTGTGAGGAATGTGTATTTTCACTGCCGTATCTGAGGGGAAAAGGGCTTCTCGGAGGCCGTACACGTGACTGAGGTGTTGATGCGTCGAGGTGGCGCCGGCAGAGGGCTGCAGAGGCCGGACCCCGTCCTCGTGGTGGCGGTCCGATGGCCTTACCAGATGGTGTTGTGCTTGGCTGCGGGATGCCGCAGCCTCTGCTGAGAGACTGATGATGTCGGGATGTCAGAAAACATAAGGAGGTTGTTTTTTTGCACCACACCTGAGTGAATTATCCTCCCCTCTACTCAGGGAGATAGAGTCTTCATAGACAGGGGAGCTTTGGAACAGCTCCTCCATTGATGTGTTATGGCTGACATCTGCACCTTGCTATTTCCTGGAGTGGAGGGAATAAAAGTTTAGGCTTTAAGTTAGGCTTTTCACTGTCACATACAATGACCACTGTGTTATGAGGAGTGTCTTTGCTCCAGACTACTAACCGACAGCTAACAAGTCAAACCGTTTTATACAAATCCCACATTTTATTTTTCACCTCATCCTGCAAGAGTCTTTCATTATGCTATTTGTCCTGACTTTGTGTGTGTGTGTATGTGTGTGTGTGTGGCAGGCCTACTTGATCGCCTGTGTGTGGAACTGCTACAGGTATGTGAGTGGACGGGGAACCACTGAGATCCTGGTCTACGTCACCACCAACGACACCACGGTAAGTTCTATGCAGCCTGTTTCTGGGTCATTGTGACCTGCCTGTTGTTTTGCTCAGGCTGCTGGAAACCAAACTCTGCCTCGTGCTTTCAATTAGGAAAGAGTTGATCATAAATCAATACGTAGGATGTTGGTCATAAATCTGCTGATCAGAAGGGGGCTGGTCTAGATACTGCTGTCAGAGCACATTTCTCAGAGGAAACAAAGCCTTCAGAAGCTTTAGGAAAGAGGAACTTGTCCCTTGAGTCCGGGTTTTATAGACATGCGTAGGATTCTGTCAGGCTGGGTTCCAACTGTAAAGCTGTGATGTTGGAGGAGGAAGGAAGTATAAAGTTGAACTGGAGTTTTCAGTTCTGTATGAACGCTGCTCCACGCTGGCAAACACATTAATGTGACTGTATTAGAAGTGCACTTGAATGGTGGATCTCCCTCTCTATCCCTCCCTCCCTCCCTCCCTCTCTCCCTCCCCCTCCCTCTCTCTCCCCCTTTCTTTATCACTCTCTTTTCCCATCTCTCTTTCACCCTCACACCTCCCCTCCCTCCTGCAGGTATCTTATTGCCCTGTCCCGGCCACCTGGCCTGTGCTCCCCCGTTTCCCCCTCAGATCTCCCCCCACGCTCCCTCAGATGCAGGAGAAATACGGCCCTGAAACATGCAGCTCTGGGGGTCTGCTTTTACTGTCAGCCTCCTGCGCTGCCAAAAACTACAGTAGGATCCTATTGTAGTGTAGTGATGTCACTACTGACTGTAATACTCATCGTGAGTATGAATGAGGAAGGATCATTTGATCATCATGGGATGTCTTCCATGTGAGGAGAGAGACTATTAGCTCCAGGCAGAGCAGACTTCCTTGAACCTCACTGCATCTAACATAGAATTTAGGTCACTACTGTGAATCAGCTGATGTTGGAGATGAGAACACGGTGGGCGTGGTCTAATATTTACATTTATTCATTCAGTAGACGCTCTTATCCAGAGTGACTTACAGCAAGTACAGGGACATTCCCCCTGAGGCAAGTAGGGTGAAGTACCTTCCCCAAGGACACAACGTCATTTTGCATGGCCAGGATTCGAACTGGCAACTTTCTGATTACTAGCTCGATTCCCTAACCACTTAGCCACCTGATTCACACCAGCAGGGATGGGTTGGACCAGAGAGGCTTGTTGTCCAGTTGTCAGAAGGTAGTTGCTCTGCAAATCTTTTCTGTCTTGGCTAGCGGAGAAGGCAGGCTGCATAACAAACTATGTGGTGGTGGTGGGCGGGGAGAGAGAGAGATGAGCGTCCGTCCATCACAGAAGCTGTAAACATGACGTGCTGATGTCCACAGGCATGCTCACACGCATCGCCTCCCTCCCTCTCTGTCCTCTCTCTCCGCCGCCCCCCACCCTCCCTTATTCTGTTACATAAGTCTGCCATGTGTGATCGTGCTCTACATCAGGCCAGTATGGTGGACGCAGCGTCACTTCCGAGGGCTGGCGATGCTGCGACCTCAGTCTCCTCCCCTGACCTGGCTGGAGAGGCTGACTCATCAATGACCAATCTAGAACATTCTGGTCTTCTGGATTAGCCTTTCTGTAGGAATGAGAACTAGACAGACTTATCCCTCACACGATACTGAGGTGTCACACATTAGAATATTAAAGAAACTCTTCTCTATGATACTGAATAACATGTTAGTAGTATGTTGTCGTTGTTGTTGTCGTCATGGTGCTGTGTGGTCTGTGTTGACAGGTCCTGCTGCCTTCCTACGACGACACTCTGGCTGTTCCAGTCAAGGACGCTCCACCCGCCTACACATCAGAGTGAAGTTGAGCCAGGCTGTTACTGCAACTTGACAACCTCCCTCTGTCCCACTGCACGCACACGTCCTTTACACACATACACTCTGATTCACACAGACACACACACACACAAACACTCAAGGTGATCCCCATGTAACGTACCAAGTCCCACATCCATTATGGAATTCATTCAGCGATAGAACTATCTTTAACTACTACAGTTTCTTGCTCAAAGCAATGGAGGGTAGAATGCAAAAATATATACAATGATATAATGATGCAATATGAAACGAGTGAGATGCAATATGTAAGTGCTAGAGTGTAATATCTCATATATTTTTAATACTTTTGTATATGGTTTACTTGTACCTATACTAAAACACATCCCTGTTTACGTGTGTGTGTTAAATAGTGACCCACTGTTCACTTCCAATTCCCAACACTCTTGTGTTCATAATCGTTCTTGGATTGCCTTCTCAACATCCTTCTTTCCGATCGGGTGCACTTTGGAGATAATGTATGAAGTGTAGCTACGACTGGACGGACTCCAAAGAATCGCACCTGCCTGTTATCCGAACACGTACCCACCTCCTCTTCTAGATGTTACTGTGGTGTGCGTGTGTGAGCGCGGGCCAAAGATTGTCAGTGTTGACTTCAGCACCGCCCCCCCTCACGTTAAGGTTTGACTTTCATCAGGACTTGTAGTTGTAAATGTGATCTGATTGGTGTGTCCACTGAAGAAGGAAAGGCATGTTTTTGAAAGGAAGCCTGACGTTGGCTCTCTGCATCAGCAAGGTCGACCCACCTGCTGGATGATGTCATCTGGCTCCTTGGTGGCTTAGAATCATCCTCTTGGGACATAACAATCAAACCAACTGTCTGCTGCTGTATGGAACCACAGATAAGCTATATTTATTTGTCTATTAAAAGAATAAATAATAATAATTTAATTGATTGACTTTGTGTTTCATTTCAAATTGATAGGTCCGTTTATTGTGTGTGTTATACTGCAGTGTAAAGGTTATTACTTGTATCATCTCTGTGTCGTATTGGATTTCATGATCGGTTTGTGACATCTCAGTGAAAACTCTCCACAGGAGGAAAACTGGGTCTAACTCTGGGGCATCTGGTTAAACCTCACCATCCTGCGCGGAGAACGGTTCCATGGAAACATTGGCTCCTGGACGTACCCAAGCAGTAGAATATAACATCTTTGTGGAGTGTTTTCCTGACAGTTTAAGTGGACAGCACCGCTTACAGCCTTTCTCCATAAAACTGCTACCGTATCCCTTGGTGATGGTGAGGTCATGCAGTCAGCCCACATCGTCATTCACCCCTTTTCACTCCAGCGTGGCCCCTGTAGATAGGAGAGCTGTAGAGGAAAACTCTGGTGTGTTACAGTAAGTTTATACTTCCGGAGTTCTTGTTTCTTCTGGTGGTCGTAAAGGTAATGTTCGATCATCACTCGTTCTACAGGCAGGTTGAAGAGAGGGAGGAGAGAGTTGATATTGTGTCAGAGAGAAGATGCATGGATGGAGGGACAGAGGATTAGAGGAGAGGGGGAGAGGAGTTTAGGAGAAGTTGGGGGCTATACGTTCTACAGCATGTGTCGAGAGAAAGAGAGAGAGAGAGAGAGAGAGAGAGAGGGAGAGAGAGAGAGAGGGAGAGAGAGAGAGAGAGAGGGGGGGAGAGAGAGAGAGAGAGAGAGAGAGAGAGAGAGAGAGAGAGAGAGAGAGAGAGAGAGAAAGCAAAAGAGAGCTGAAGAACATTGCTTAGCCAGACCAGGAGCGTCCAGCTGCAGACTGTGTTGACTCCTAGGTGGACCCATACTGGTCTCCCACACCTCTTTCTGGACAGAACAGTTCAATCAACAATCTCTACGTCTCTTCTAGCAGCAAGGTAAAATACATTATTATGGTAGAAATAATAATGCTGTTTCATTGCTTTGTTACCTTTGACAACTTGCAATTCACGACTTTCTCAATTGTTATTGTTATTTACAATACTTCTATTGAGATACATGTACTTAAACTGATTTGTTTAAATGGAGAGATGAGATTATTTGCATTTGTAGAGGTAACTGTGATTTAGATAGACTATCTTTAAGCACCTGTTTTACTGATTGCTTGCTTACCAGTAGCTCTGGTATCAAATGCAATTTCTCAGACTTCCATCTGCCGCAGCCTGAAAATCCATTAGAAATGCAATGTTTACAAAACAGAAAACAGTCTCTGTGGACACAGGAACATTCTGTTTGTTTCAAAAACGTGATATTTGACTTTTTTTATGAAGTGGCATCTGAATCTTGAATGAACACTTGGAAATGTTGCCTTGAGTTGTTGACTTAGTTTCCCAGATGTTTGACCGAGGCTGTGTAAAGTTCTTTTACGTACTCATTCAAGCTCAGCATCAAACACGTAATTGACTGTTTTTTCAAACTTCGTAAGATAGACAACCATAATATGGGTTCCATCTGTAATAGTATTCCAGCACAGCTTCCAGACGCTCGTCCAGAAGTTAACAGTTCCTAACATTTCATTTGTGCACAACCCCTGACAGTTCCAGGTCACAAGAAATCATAAACATCCCTAGAACTCTACCGAAGCTCGTCCTTGACCACACGCTGTAGCAACACAGAGTTGTCATCGCCTCAGATTTAGTCAAACACCCACTCTGGGTTCATCAGTCAGTGGCAACCAACCCTAAAAGAGACAAATACAAACCAGTGTTCTTGAAACAAGTCCTGGATTAGGTTAGAGAGTATATTCACGTATTATATTTAATATACAGTATTTGTTCAATTTTACAATGCTCACTCACTTATGCCAATAAAGTCTTATTGACTTTAATTGAATTTGAGAGGACTAGAGGTCTGGCCTTGCATGTGCTGAAATGCTAGTAGGCTGTGGAGGTTTAGTAGGAGATGGGCCGTGCGCTTCGGAGCAGGAAAATATGGCTCCCACGAGACGGCAGAGAGGAACAGTTTCAGGCAACTTACAAACTGTGTTAAATCACTCCAAGCACCTGTGCCCCGCAACATCTGAAACTCAGCCGAAGGTTGTCCACTCCATTAGACGTCACATGGCAATGCTCTCCAGGCAAACCTGTCTGGGTTGTTTTCCTCTCTAAGAGGAGCCTTGATATCGCATCAGGTTCTGGCCTTTTCTCTGAGCCCTGACCAGCTCTGTGAAGACAAGCTGTGACAACAACTCCTGTGGGTCAGAAGGGGGAATCTGAAGTTGTGCAGTCAAGCGGTAGAGGTGAACGTCCTCGCTATTTATAACCCGGCTCTGACTGACTGACTGGCTGACGGACCGACACAACGTCTCACTCCCGACCCCCAGTCAGTCTGTCAGCGGCTGTGTCCAGCCGTCAGACTGAGCTGAGGCTAATTCCCTGTCCCCTGTTCCTGTGTGGCCTCCCTGGGCAGGATGAGAAGCCTGGCTGTCTGCCTTTGCTGCCTGCTTTGCTGTGCTGCTGCCCAGGTGGGGGGCAGAGACAGACTGCGCTCCAAACCCTCCGTGGTATCCAGGGGCATGGAGGTGTCCAAGGACAGCCACAAGCGTGGGAGTCCGAGGAGCCCAGGTACCATCAAGTGTGTTGAGGGTTGGATGGAACAGTGCGGATTAACCGTGTGTGTGACTATATGTGTCTGCCTATCATGGGTGTGTGGGTGCTTAGTTTCTATCCAACGCTCTGTACATGTGTGTGTGACGGTGTGTGTGACCTCCACGCCTCCCATGTGTCTCCCAGGGAGCCCGTGCAAAGGGAAGCCTCTGGACTTCGTCTTCATCATCGACAGTTCGCGCAGCGTGCGTCCCCACGACTACGAGAAGGTCAAGACCTTCATCGCCAACATCCTGCGCTTCCTGGACGTGGGCCCCAACGCCACGCGCGTGGGCCTGCTGCAGTACGGCAGCGTGGTCCAGAACGAGTTCTCCCTCCGCACCTACAGCACCAACGCCGAGGTGGCCGCCGCCGTGGGCGCCATGGAACACCTCGCCACGGGGACCATGACGGGCCTCGCCATCCAGTACGCCATGGAGACGGCGTTCTCCGAGGCCGAGGGGGCGCGGCCGGTGGACATGCACATCCCGCGGATCGCCATGATCGTGACGGACGGGCGGCCGCAGGACACGGTGGAGGAGGTGGCGGCGGAGGCGAGGAAGGCGGGGATCCAGATCTTCGCCATCGGAGTCGGCAGGGTGGACATGAGCACGCTGAAGGCCATCGGCAGCGAGCCGCACTCGGAGCACGTCCACCTGGTGGCCAACTTCAGCCAGATCGAGACGCTGACCTCCGTCTTCCAGTCCAAGCTGTGCGGAGGTCAGGAGGTCATCCTCTGCCTGAAGGACCTCATGGTTCACTGTCCTCCATCTTCTCTCCTATTCCCTTTCGCCACAGTCTTCATCCCAAATCTATCCCTCTTAATGCCCCACATGGACCACTATAAATAACCTTTTTTTCTGTGTGTGTGTGTGTGTGTGTGTTAGACACAGATGTTTGCTCTGTGGTGGACCACGGCTGTGAGCACATCTGTGTGAGCACCCCAGCCTCCTACATGTGCCGCTGCAGAAAAGGCTTCACCCTCAACCCTGACGGCAAAACGTGCAAAGGTGTGACAACCACATCACCTGAACTCCCAGCCACCGTGTTACATAATGTTACTATGTTTTGTTTGGCTTAAGTTCTTGTAACAACACTAATAAGTGAGTGGAGAATTAACCCTGTCTGTGTCTTTTGGTGGGGGTGGGGTCTAGCGGATGATCTGTGTGCTACGGTGGAGCATGGCTGTGCCCACATCTGTGCCAACCTGCCGGAGGAGGCCAGGTATGAGTGTCGCTGCCGGCCGGGGTACGAACTCAACAAGGACCTGAAGACCTGCAGGAGTGAGAACCAAGCAGCCTCGCTGCCTTCCTTCCGTCTCTGTGGAGACTTTGCAGCACAGAATGGTGTCATGGTTGTCTCGTGCTAGTACACTGATTTATGTGGATTGTTTTATTGCAGCTTTCTAGGTATGTCGCCCCTCTCACCCAGCCTGTGTTTCCCATATACTTTCCCCTGTCTTTCGCTTTCTCTCTCTCTTGCTCTCTCTCTTTCTCTCTCCTTCATTCTCTCTCTCTCTCTCCCTCTCTCTCTCTCTCTCTCTTTAATTCTCTCTCTATTACCCTTGAACCAGTAAGCAGTACCTGTAATTAGAACTGACTGAACGCCCATCTGTACACACAAAGATCTGTCATTGTAGTGGTCCAGTACCTGGCTGTAACAAACCCCGACCCTGGCTGTAATGGCATCAACACAACCAGGTCTCTGTAAGGGTAGACGTCCTTGGAGCCGTCCAATCCAAACACAGCATTATTGGGTTCAGGGTGATGCCAGAGTGGGGCCTGCTTGTCCACCCACCCCCAGCTGGAAACTTATCCTGCCTCTTCCTCTCCCTCTCCCTCTCCCTCTCCCTCTCTCTCCCTCTCTCTCTCTCTCTATCTCTCTCTCTGGAAGCCAGGGAGAGAGAGACTAAAGTGGGAGACATTTCCTGAAGGAAGTGAGCTTTTCCAATCACCTAAGCAGCTGTTGAAATATGGGGGATTGTGTATTCATGGTGTCAGAGAAGCCATAACAGAAAAGCGCTTGTTTGATTCAATAAAAGGTTTTGTTGGTTTTGGGTTACAATAAATGGTGGGTTGTTCTGTAAATGAATATATGAGGGCTGTTCTAAAAACTCAACACTTTGTCACCTGATCCGGCCCAGTCCGGTCTCTAAGCCATTTAGACTTTGATCAAACACATCTATCATACTTAATAAAGGTTCTGTTGGATTTATGTCAGTTAATGATGTCAGTTTGCTAAATAATCCCCCCTCAGGGATAGATTACTGTGATTTGGGGAACCATGGCTGCCAGCATGACTGTGTGAGCACCTCTGAGTCGTATGTCTGTCGCTGCAGGAAGGGCTACGTCCTCAACCTGGACGGCAAGACCTGCAGCAGTGAGTTCAGATCCCCTGCATCGACGCCTTAGCCTATTAACCGTCCACCTGTCGTCCTCAATGCAAATCTCAGCACTGCTTATTTCATTTTCAGTCAGTGAATAACGTCCGTAATGTCTCCCTAAGGACATTTGAGGGATGAGAATGTGAATCCAACTGAGTGTTGAGGGATGATTCTCAGACCCTCATCCTCCTCCTTGCTTTGTAGTCAGTGATGTAACGTTTATTTCCTAACTCCTGCCTTTCAGAGATAGACCACTGTGCCCTGGGCACCCATGGTTGTGAACACGAGTGTGTAAACACAAACAAGTCGTTTGTGTGTAAATGCAGGACGGGCTACATTCTTCGGCCAGATGGGAAGACCTGCAAAAGTACGTCTCTCTTAAAAGTAGACTTCAGGGATCTGCTGTACCTTCTGAAACTCTGCCACCGAGTGTTTTTCTACCTGGTATTTATGTTACGTCATTTGATTGGACGGGATTTTAGGTCAGCGATAATCCTCCAATCCAGTCCCTGTTTTTTTAATGGATTAAGAGGAATATTCTGCTCTGATTGACAGTTGTTATGCAGCTGGAATAGACAGGGAGTTTAGAGACTCTTCGTCATCAGACAGGATATGGATACACAATGGACAGAACACCAGGGAGACTGTATGCTCTACTTGAATGATCATGAGGCACAGACAATTTAGTGGGATTTGTGTGGGTAAAGAGCTATTAAATCGAGTTGGACTGTTGAACTGTAAAGCTTATAGACACGATGGCCTTGGATGTGAAAGTAAAATAGGTATTACGTATTCAAACCAAACTTCTGTATAAAAACCCACCCTTTTCACTTGAACCACTCACTACCAACTCATTCTCAACCCTCTCTTCCTCCTCTTCCTCCTCCTTCTCTCCTCCCTTCCTCCTCTTCTGATCCTCTGTTCCAGGTCTGGACTTGTGCCAGTCAGTGGATCATGGCTGTGAGCATCTGTGTGTCAGCTCACCTGCCTCTTACAGCTGCAAGTGCTTTGACGGTTTTATACTGGGGGAGGATGGCAAGAGTTGCAAAAGTACTGAACTGCTTTATAGAAATCTGTTGATACACAACTACAGTATATTATTGTTAGGGTGAATGCAGTTTTTATTTACTTGATGTATGCCATCAAAACCTTAAATTATGTTCATAATCTTTTATCACCCATGGGTTGCCAAAAGCATGTTCTCCTGGTTGCGTGGTGTGTTAATGTGTGTGTGCTTGCTTGTGTGTTTAAGTGTGTGTGTGTGTTCATGACAGAACCAGACTGTGGAGACGGAGTGATGGACCTGATGTTCGTCATTGACGGTTCCAAAAGCCTCGGCCCCTCCAACTTCGAGCTGATCAAGCAGTTTGTCAACGGCATCGTGGACTCTCTGGAGGTTTCCGCTGCAGGGACCCATGTGGGCCTGCTGCAGTACTCCACCAAGGTCCGGACTGAGTTCACCCTGGTCCAGTTCACCACAGGCCAGGAGGTGAAGAAGGCCGTGTCCAGTATGCAGTACATGGGACGAGGCTCCATGACAGGGACGGCCCTCCGTCACATGTTTGAGTACAGCTTCTCCCCCAAGGAGGGCGCCAGGCCGGGCATCGCGCAGGTCGCCATCGTGTTTACGGACGGGAGATCCCAGGATGATGTTTCGAAGTGGTCTGCCAAGGCTAAGGATGCCGGTAAGTGTCAGGACAGGGCAGTGGACTTCCTGTGTGATCCGAATGTGAATGTACATCCAGGCAAGGATGACAAGATTGCAACCGTCGCCTTTACAAACCTGTCACACATGGGCTAAGAAAAATGGCTAATTGTATCCCTGGACACCCCAACACCAGGACTGTCTTATTCTATTGCATTCTTAAACAGTACAGAACATGTCAGTCGCAAGAACCGTAGACTGTAACTCCTTATCTTGTTCTAGAACTGGAACTCAAAGGTTTCGGAATACTGAACCACAGCATTGTGTCTCTGCTGAGAATCTGCTCTCCTCTTGTAGGTATCACCATCTATGCCCTTGGGGTGGGCAAGGCCATCGAGGAGGAACTCCGAGAGATTGCATCAGAGCCAGACGAGAAGCATTTGTACTACGCTGAAGACTTCAGCAAGATGGGAGAAATAACTAACAAACTAAAGTCAAGAATATGTAAAGGTAACCACAGCAGCCTCCACTCTCATACTATTCCTGAACAAATGAGAAATGTACTTAAATATACAATTAAGAATCAATTTGTACAACTACTTGACTCCTAGTATTGTTAAAGACATACAAGAAGTCACGCACAGATTTAAAGGGAATACAGGTTGTGTTTCTCTCGCTTCCATGGGGAATCAAACAGTTCAACTGAACTTCAGTGTGTAGATTTATTCTTTGTATGACTCAAATGTTTCTTGGTACCGGTAAGTACTTTTAGAGATGTGGTGAAAGGATGTGCAGTGCCTTGGGAAAATGCCAATTGTCATCTGTTTTTCATGAAATTTTTTACTTCCGGATGCAGTACCACACACATAGTGAAATAGTACAAACGTTTCTTTGCTGCCTCATAGTGATATTTATATTGTGAGTGAGATACAGTAAATCTTGCATATGTATTCAGTAACTATATATTGTGAACTACTAGATGTTGATAGATCTGCCTTCTGCTCACTATTTTCCACATAAATGTGAACACTGCTGCCTCTTGGAGGTTAAAATATGTATAATTCTAACAATAAAAGTGAAAACCTATTTCCAAGCCGGAATCCTGTTTTCCTAGTGTACATCCATCCAAAACCATTACAGTAGGCCTATTGACCTTCACTGTGGTTTTAAATCCATTTGGCCTCGTGTAGAAAGTTAGAGAACAGCGTAAAGACGGTGTGCTGTTGTCTATGAATCTTAACCATCGTTTTCTACATGTATATTTGCCCCAACATATATTTTATTGTTATATTTTTATTTTCTTCCCAGACAAGCCGTCAGGTGAAGATATGTGTAAGTGTGAGAACGTGTTGGTGTTCCAGAACCTGGTGACGGAAAAACTGAAGACACTCGCCCAGACTAATATCCTTCACAGTCCGTGTATTGATTGATTGATTCATTTAAAAATATCAAATACATATGCACATTTCCGACATCACATAGTCTACTGAATAGATTAGTCTGCTAAATGTAAATGTACTGAATATATGTTCATATCTTCCTTAATCGCCTGTTTACTCGAATTCGTGTCGAATAGGCTAGAGACCCTGGAGATTCGACAGAGACAGAAGTGAAGAAATGTTCGTGCAGACTGCAGAGCCACCCAGTCGTCTCATTAATAAACACATTCAAGGATTAAGCTACGTCAGAGCAAATATTTTTGCGTTTATTTAACACAAAGAGCATGTCCCCATCATGAGTGTGGACCTTTATAAACATCCAACGAGTAAAATGACCCCTCCTAGTGTTAAATAGGGAAAATACTAGGACATTTCCTGTGACATCTTAGTTACGTTTTCTGCTGTAAATTATAGTATACTTGTATGCATTCTGGTATAGTGTATTTTTTTATGGATTTAGTAAGGCCTGGCGTCTACAACAGGTTGTATAAAACAAATGTAATTCACTTCGTAGTCAAGCATAATTGTATACTTGATTGTATAATGAGAAGTCAAAGTAAAACACTTTATAAATCCGAAATAAAAGTTTTTATTTAGTCATTATGCTGTTTTTGTTTAGTTTTTTTACAAACATGTTCTACATTTTAATACACATGAGTACGTGATTTGTCAATATTTGGTATTAAATTTGCTGTTTCCCCCACTAGATGGAAACATTGTTTGAACAAACTCAGGGACTCTAATGCCTCCTCACCTTCAACACGTTACACTTCTAAAAATGACCACCAGGGGGAGTTTCTACAAGGGGAACACCAAGACCCCGCCCCTTTCCAACAAGTGACTAATGCAAAGAAAGAAAGTGAAGTTGAGAGTCTTTATTTTGCACAGTGTGACTGTCTTTCTCCGTGGCTCCTGCTCGTTGAGCGTCGTTTTCGAGGGCATTAGGAGGGCGACAGGCCCATGCACAAAGTACCAGGCCAGGGGACCTAGGGGACACAGTGCTGCCTCTCATAGAGAAGAGAAAACCCAAAACTTTCCATGTTTTCACCAACCCTCCAGTGTGTCTGCTGACAGATCATTGGGCATTTATCAATCTGTGTTGTTTACTTTTTCGATTTTTTCCAAAATCCCTTCGCCTGTCTCTTCATAATCTGCTACCCCCTTAATTTGGGCCATTTTTCGCAATGGGGTGCTCTTCGTCCAGCGCGCAGACAGTGGACCAGGAGAAGAGACCAGGAACCAAGCACGAGGAGAGCAACGGAGACACCACATTCAGTGAGTCCTTCTCTTAAAACTAGGCTTATCTTGTTAAACTAAGTCTAAAAAAGTAATGCATGTGTAACCAAACCTGCAGAACAGAAAGGGTGACTGGAGAACTTGGGGGGGCTGGGGGGGGGGGGGGGGGGGGGGGGGGGGGGGGGGTAGAGATCAGATTTAGTCAATTGATGAACCTGCACCAAGGCCCATGCTTTTTAAATGTTGTTTCTCATCTATTATTGATCACATTAACTTAATCTTAATTCAGGGATATATTAAAATTCATATTTAAGTTCTGTTGCTTTCATAACACAATTCCATAATGATCGGGTGTGCTTCCTGTCTTCATGGTTTGGGACAGCCCATGTACTTGCAGGCAACTTTGGTTGCAGTACATTGTGTACTTTGTGTAAATGCGATGTGTTGGTGTTTGTAATCAACGTCACAAAGTTCTGCAAAAATATCAGTTCAAACTTTGAAAGCCTCTGAACGTGGTAATGAGAGCTTTGGTATCTTTGATCCATGCATCCAACTGTTAATCGTTCAGCAGGGTACGATATGGCCTAATGCATAAGCACTTTGAAGGCTGGAGGTCTAACCAACATGTTGACGATGATGTGCTACCACAACTTCTCCTTAATGCCCCGTTAAAATCACATTTGTCCACGTCAAAGTAGATCTAAACACCGGCCCTTTCAAATCTCACCATTAGTCTTATTATGAATTTGCAAGATGCCACATAAACATATTTTGTAAGGGGGCGTGTCTATTGTCTTTGTTAAGGAACGTGCAAGTTCAAGTTGTCTGAATTTGGAAATACCCTAGTGGGGTAGTAGTAGATTTTACCCCACGTCAGCAGATACAAGTTCTTAGACAGAGGAAGGGAACGTTAGTGAACTCCTTGAACTGTACCAGCAGCATTCCTCTAAAAGCCCACTATAGCCTGCCCACCTTTTCCTCTGGCAGAACACAATCGCATATAGACGAGTGGTACACAGTGGTTATGGAGGAGTGTTTGTTTGCTGTGCGTTTGCATGCGTGCATGTGGAACAGCGCCACATCTGACCACACAGGCCATATTGTCCATTCATGGGGCCTGGATCCTGCCATGGACACAGCTGAGATTATGTAATCTCTACATGTACAGCTCACTCTCACTCACTCACTCTCTTTCTTTCTCTCTCTCTCCTTATCTCCCTCTTGTCTTCATGGCTCTGTGTATCTCTTACCAAGATTGATTCAAAGTATACCGCATCATAACCTTGTGTAAATCTCATTATGTCTATATTTATGTGAGGCTTCTGCTGTTGGTGTGTTTACTTTACCACCAGGGACAGTGAGATATACCGGATGTTTACAGTAATTACACTACAGCAATAAGACCATTTATACACTAGCAATAGGATTGTGAGATTGACCAGGATGACAGGAGATTCAGGTAGAGTGTCTTAGATAGTAGGTGGGAGTCAGGTGGCTGAGTGGTTAGGTCATGGGTGTCCAATCCTGGTCCTCGAGGGCCAATATCCTGACAGTTGTAGATGTTTTTTCTGCTCTAACACACCTGATTCTAATGAATGGGTTGTTATCAAGCTTTGTGAAAGACTGATAATGATCCGTCATTTGAATGAAGTATAGTATAGAGTTGTATATGGTACGTTGTGTCCTTGAGCAAGGCACTTCATCCTACTTGCCTCAGGGGGGAATGTCCCTGTACTTGCTGTAAATCGCTCTGGATGAGAGCATCTGCTAAATGACTACATGTAAATAGTAGCAGGTCATACTGTAGTGCTGACTGGTACATGTTGGGTCTATGGGTCTGTACATGCTGCCAGGGGCCAATGACCCTTCCAGTGTCAAGGAGGTCATTGTGTAGCCAGCCTGCCAGGTCACCTGGAGGGCTGTCTCTCGCTCCAGGGTGCTGATGTCAGCATGGCAGGGATGAATGTTGCCCCTCTTGCCTCAGTGGCGCTGAATGGTGGTGGTGTGTTAGCATGCTATCACCACCAGCTGAAGGGCATCTAAGATGCCAGGCCCACAGCCCCCCCCCCCCCCCCCCCCCCCCAACCCCTCCCAGTAGTCACCAGGCCTGGGAATCCAAGCCAGGCTCTGTTTTGACTGGGATCTCTGTCATCTCTGGCTGCTAATCATGTTGACACACGAGAGCCACCGTCTCACAACAAGGCCTCAGCAGACGCAGCAGCGCTACTGTCACACGCGCACGCACATGCACGCACACGCTCACAGTTTGAATCTGTGGACCTGGAAGAACTCTGCCTTAATGCAGAGTTGTTACCTTTGTTCTAAAGAAGTATTCGGGTCCCACCTACAATGCAGTCAACTGAAAATGCAGACCATCCAGATCTGCAGCACGTATTCCAGAGTTTTCTCCCCCGTAACCTGATCCAGACTTGGCCTGGCCACTGACCCCTTCCTCCCCTGTCATCCTCCATCCCCCTCCCATCAGAAGACTCCCCCTTCTGCTTCCCCTCCCCCCTCTTACCTCCACAACATTACACCATTTTAGAACAGCCCCTTCACGAAGAGGGGAGGTGTAGATGGATGGATCCTAATGTGTTCGTGTTCCTGTCCCTCCTGTCCTTTGGCCCGCAGTCATATCAGGTCCCCGCCCGTCACATACCATTCCAGCCATCACCTCCCAGTCCTCTCAGAACTTCTGACAGCCTAATGAAACCAGGAAGCCATCACGGCCAACTGGACATCAGCTGCTAATTCAATCATTTGGCTGATGTCATACGTGGAACAACAAGCAATGTCAATGCTAGGAAGCAAACAGTGGCTTGTTTAATAATTGGAAAGTTATAGTGTCTTTTCTGAGCAGGTTGGGGAACAGTCTTTTTTATTCATGTCTCACGTGTGCAGGAGATAAACCTGTCTGACTGTCATAGTAGACTGCCTCCATATCGCGTTTCGGAATCTTATTCCGAATTCAATATGTTCCATAGACGTTCAACAATAGGGCTTTGACTCCATTGGTTACTGCATGTCACAATCAGGCTGTTAACTAACTACCCGATCCTGGACCATGCAAAATCTTTTATTAGGTATTATTAGGGGCTCATTTCAGTCATCAATACTGTCCTTGTCATAGCTGTTTTGTACAGTAATACCTGACAAACCAGAATAGTTCTGGTCTGATTTGGTTGAGTTGGAAAGGGTTACATGTTTTTCTTCTTCAGAAGTTGCAGAGCAGGCTGCACTTCCTGTAGAGGCCTGGGGGTCTGCTCTGTCTCACACAGCCCTTAATAATAGACCACATTCCTATCCAGCCAAATGGAGGATGGATGGATGGATGGATGTAGAGGAGGTCTGTAAGAAATAACAGTCTCTTATGTTTACTTTCTTGACTTGATCCCCTGGAAAGCGTTCCAGACGTCAACCTTGACCTCCGGTAAATACTGCAGTCCCTTAGCAACGCTACCTATTGATAGGTCTCAAGCACAAACACCTGCTGAAGACAGCTACAGTATGTCCAGGAGAGCTTGTTTGTATATTAAGTCAAAATATGTCATTGATTCAGTTATAAAAAGTCAAATAAAACTGAGCCAGGATGCTTAATTCGCTTTGGACAGCAGCGTCTGCTAAACGAATAAATGTAAATGTAAAATGTAAATATGCACTCCAAGTATATACAGAAAGGTCAAAGTATCCAAGATACATTATAAAAAATACATTGGTTGGTTAACCTGCATTATATCCCTTGTGTGTACGGGACGCTTAAAACGACCCATTTTCTCATTACAATTCTGACCTTGGTTACAGAAAAATGTCTGTGGAATGAACGCCTCCATGTGAAATGTTTGTTTTGACTGTGGCTGTGAGCGATAATATGACAAACTATCACCTTGGGGTCTGATCTGGGCAGGTTTTTATTTATTTATTGTATTATACATCGGAGAAAATGTTTCCAACTGGAACTGAAGTAAGCACATTTGACTGACACAAACAAAGTCTCGGTAAAAGCTTTACTGGTTCGTTCTCTCTTGCATTATATTTAGCATTAGTCAGCTGTGCAGGGGGCCACATCATAGCTGTGGTACTTCCTGCTTCATCACAGGGGATCACTTGTGGATACCTGGCAAAAGAACGTCTGAAATGCCACCCATGGTTTTAGATAAATATTAGCTACTAACGCTCGGTAATCCTTCTTTAATATTTGCTCTTTCTTGCTATACGTGACCTGGTGCTTAGCAGTGCTCTACCAGGAGAAATAGTTGTTGTGGAAATGGTTGCCATGACGTTGTGGTTATTATGAACACTGAATGCTGTTGGATTTAGCTGAGAGGAAGGGCCGGGGTGAGGGTAGAGCAATACGCACCCCACACTGAACGCAGTGCAGTCAGTTGGAAAAGTGTGCCCTTGAACATATTCCATGAAATCTTTGGACAGCATTTCTGCATTTAAATAATATTATATAATCAACACAGATAACAATTTAGGATTGTAGGAATTCCATTGCCAAGTCAAATCACTAACCTTGTTT
The DNA here is from genome assembly GCA_030340685.1 of Protosalanx chinensis. Lineage (NCBI taxonomy): Eukaryota > Metazoa > Chordata > Actinopteri > Osmeriformes > Salangidae > Protosalanx > Protosalanx chinensis. Next base: position 13,542,659 of record CM059322.1, on the reverse strand, counting down.
TTTTGTCTGTGCGTAGTTGTCAGAAATGGCACCGTTGCAGAAGACACAGAGACCATCGCAGACCAGATGCAGCTACCGGTGCAGAGTGCCTTGCTGGACGACTTCCAGCCTGGGACTTGTGAGGAGGCTGAGCTGGTGGCTATAGCCCAGGAAGCAGATGAGAGCCTGGGGCTGGAAGCCGAAGATGAGACCCTGACTGTGGTGATCGCAGCGTCAGAGCCAGAGAACCTGGCCCCAGTGGAGGCTCCTGAGACTGTGGTGGGAGAGGCTGCACCAGAAGTGGCCCCTGAACCTGTAGCTGCTGTTGAGGCGGCTGCCCCAGCTGAAGTTTCTGTTCCAGTTGAGGCTGCTGCGCCTGTGGCTGCAGTAGAGGCCTCCCCTGTCTCTGTGGAGGCTGCTGCTCCGCCCGCAGCGAGCGAACCAGAGGAAGCTCTGGCTCCTGTGGTTACAGAGGAGACCTCAGCCCCTGAGCCCCAGCCTCCATCTGTGGAGGAGACCAAAGAGGTTGCACCACAAGCAGATGTCCCTAGTGCCCTGGAGGTGGTGGTGGCCCCTGTAGAAGTGGTGGAGCCAGTAAAGGAGGCTGAGTCTACTGCCCCAGCTCCAGCAGCAGCAGAGCCAGTTCCAGCAGTGGCAGAACCATCTCCAGCTCCAGCAGTAGAACCATCTCCAGCAGTAGAACCATCTCCAGCCCCAGCAGCAGAGCCAGCTCCAGCAGCAGCAGAGCCAGCCCCAGCCCCTGCAGCAGCAGAGCCAGCCCCAGCCCCTGCAGTAGCAGCAGAGCCAGCCCCAGCTCCAGCAGTAGAACCATCTCCAGCTCTAGCAGCAGTAGAGCCATCAACAACAGCAGCAGAGCCAGCTCCAGTAGCAGCAGAAGCAGCCCCAGCTCCAGTAGCAGCAGAGGCAGCCCCAGCTCCAGTAGCAGCAGAGGCAGCCCCAGCTCCAGTAGCGGCAGAGGCAGCCCCAGCTCCAATAGCGGCAGAGGCGGCCCCAGCTCCAGTAGCAGCAGAGCCATCAGCACCAGCAGCAGAGCCTACAGCAGCAGAGCCAGCTCCAGTAGCAGCAGAGGCAGCCCCAGCTCCGGTAGCAGCAGAGGCAGCCCCAGCAGCAGCAGAGGCAGCCCCAGCTCCAGTAGCAGCAGAGCCAGCCCCAGCTCCAGCAGTGGCCGAACCAGCTCCAGCTCCAGTCTCAGGTGCAGACCCATCCCCTGAACCCACACCAGCTGCCTATGCACCTACTACCATTCCTGCCACTAATTCAGAACCACCTCCTATCCCTGAACTTACCTCAGTCTCTGTTCCTGCCCCAGATCCAGTTGTTGTTCCAGAACCTACCCCGGTCCCCTCTTCATCTCCTGAACCTGTTGTTGCTTCTGAACTTACCACAGTCCCTGCTCCTGCCCCTGAACCTACCCCAGTCCCTACCCCTGAACCTACCCTTGCTCCTGAACCTACCCCAGTCCCTGCGCCTGAACCTGTAGTTGCTCCTGCCCCTGAACCTACCCCAGTTCTTGCTCTTACCCCTGAAGCTTTATCCACCCCTGAACCTGTTGTTGCCCCTGAACCTAGCCCTGTATCTGCCCCTGAACCGGTTGCTGCCCCTGAACCTACTCCTGTCCCTGCCCCTGAACCTGTTGCTGCCCCTGAACCTACCCTTGCCCCTGAACCTACCCCTGTATCTGCCCCTGAACCTACCCCTGTCCCTGCCCCTGAACCTGTTGTTGCTCTTACCCCTGAACCTGTTGTTGCCCCTGAACCCGCCCCAGTCCCAGCCCCTGAACCTACCCCGGCCCTTGCTACAGCCCCTGTTCCAGTGGTTGCCCCTGTTCCTGAACCTTCCCCAGTTGATGTTCAGGAACCTGCTGTTGCTTCTGCCCCTGCGCCAGTCATTACCCCTGCCCCAGTCATTACCCCTGCTACTGCTCCAGTCATCGCCCCTGCTCCTGCTCCAGTCATTACCCCTGCTCCTGCTCCAGTCACTACCCCTGCCCTTGCTCCTGCTCCAGTCACTACCCCTGCCCCAGCTCCTGCTCCAGTCATTACCCCTCCTCCAGTCATTACCCCTGCTTTCGTGCTCCAAGCTGGAGGTATGTATTCACATCAGGTCTCTCTCTTTCTCTGAAACTGATCTATATCTTACCAGCTGAGATATTACATGTCAGCACCTAAATGGGCTTTCAACCAAACCTAAATATCACTATAGACCTATAGGTCACATGACAAATAGATATTTCATGTATCCTAGATGGATATCCTGGATTCCTGACAGCCATCAAACCTAACCCAGGGGGTGTGGTTCCATCTCACTTGTTTTTGTTGTCAGTGTTTCCTGAAACACCTGTTGCTTCGGTGGTAAACAAATATAAGCTGAAAAGACAGTTTCCTGTCTGATCAGGCAAACATGGCCCCTGAATATGAACGCATAGCTGAGTCATCCTTGCAAACAGGCATCCAAATGAGTGTTGTGTAGCTGCACACAAACACATACACATACCGGTTTGTGTGGATCGAAAAAAGGGTTTGGATACAAACACAGGATGTCTAATACAGTTATCTAAACATACCAGGATGTAAAAAAAAACAAAAAAAACAACAGGAAGTCCCAGTACAGCCAGTAGCATCTGACTTAGCAGCCTTTGTACCACAGTCAACTGTTCAATAGAGGACTGACACATCCTCTATAGTTGCATGATGAGGTACTAGTACCTACTAGAAGTAACATGTTAAAGCATGGGATTTGGGATGCAGCATGTGTTTGTATGTGTGTGTGTCTGAGCATGTGCAAACAAGCAACCAATGAGCCCGAGGAGTTAAAAACAGACGTTCCATCAACCCTGGTTAAGAGTAGACTGAAGTAAGAACATCTGTCTTCTCTGTGTATGCAGGTTCTGGCCTGTATTGGTTACCAAGGCTAAGTCCTCTTTGTCCATAAGTCTGATCCCCAAGGAACAACTGGACCTAGTTACCGAGTGAGGCGTTCTAAAAACAGTCTGTAAACACATTGACTCATTCAGGCAAACAATGAGTTGCGGTGTTGAACCTAGCTTCTCTGGGTTACATATTAGTGTCAAGGCTAATGAATGCCAACCCCCAAGAACTTAATTACACCATTAACACCCAGTAACCAAGACTAGGGTATCCAACACACTCCAGGTCCAGCCTTGGTCACTCATGGGTCAGCTTTGGCAAAGCAGCTCTCCCACTGAGGCGACCAGCTGTCCTGGTAATGAATAACCCTGCAGATAGACTGAACCAGCACTGGGGAGGGGGGGCTGGGGTAAGGGAGGGGAGGTGGGGTGGGAGGCCGATTTAATAGGATGGTTTTGTCCCAGGGTGCGATGGACAGATCAGGCAGTGTGTGAGACAATGCTGCCTCGGACTGAAGGAGACACTCTCCAGTGTGTATGGGGGGGGGCTTCTGTGTCTTGCTAGCGACAACAACCACGCTCACACACTCTTCGTTCATTGTTCTCTGTGCCTACATAGACTTATGCACTGTTACTAGGGATTACGCAACGCATGTAAATATTCGGTAACCCTCCCTCGTCTCTGCTAATGGAAATGGCATGTTAAATGGAGCTGTACATGTAGCCCGGGTGGAGAACGATCCCATTGTCTGTCTTTGATTTGGTAGTATGTGTGTCTTGGATCTCTGTCTAGCTTGCGAGAGGACCAGCCTCTCACTGACCACACAGGCTCACACAAGAGACTGTTGTCATGGCTGTAGCGTGTTTCTCTCCAGCACAAACAAACAACACGTATGACAATTACTATGTAAGGTACTTAGTTCAGAGGTTATGAAGTCACAACTCATTTAATGGAGGAGGTGTCTAGGACGGGGGATTCTGCCCGAGAAAATCTATTGTGATCCTCACTTTTGCGGGAGGAACACCAAAAATGCAGTCTTTCTGTAGGAGTCCTTCCTCGAACTGTGAAAGAACATACTGTACTTTTAGGCAAAGCAGAGGCCCCTTCAGCTTACCCGTGCAAGGGCTGGCTGACGGGAGGAGTTGCATAACTCAGGCACCCTCCCCCCCCCCTCTCTGAGGTGTGTGTGGTGTGTGTGTGTGTGTATGGTGTGTATGGTGTGTGGTGTGTGTGCGTGCAGGGCATGTCCCTACCCACACCCTCTACATGTGTGTATGTTTAAGAAACACAGCACATGTCAGCCCTATTCACTAAACCGGTTCTGTGGGGGTACGAGATGTACTGACAGCACTGGAATGTTGACTCTCCTAGTCTAGCTGAACATTAGGTTTTTCCTTTCATCATTCATATATGTCAAAGAACTAAAGACTTCCCCACCACCCCCACCACACACACACACGCACACCACACACACACACACATACACACACACACGTCATATCAGAATGCCATACCAGTGCTGACAACCCTCACGCATTCGATTGGTTCCGCAGCATGTGCAACCAATAAAATGCGTGTATTTTACGGCCAATGCGTAAGAGTTGGCAGCTCTGCATATGTGTCATGCGTGGAAATGTCAGCCAATGTCTTAACTTCCTGGTTGCATCATATGATCTCTCTCCAGTGAATGTGTTGGAGACAGTGGCGGCGCAGGCAGCTGCAGTGGTCCTACAGGAAGCACAGAAGACCAAAAAGGACTAGAGGTCCTCGCCCCAGCATGAAGAGGCCTCTGGTGAGACCAACATACCCATTGACCCCCTCCCTCATCCCGTAGCCCTCACTCGAAGAGCTCCTCACACTCCGTTGCAAATGAAATGTCTCCATGAAAACATGGCATCAAGATGTATGCCTTTGAATATGTATGAAAGATTTTGTTGCCAAATGATTTGTCGGACATGAACTCAAATAAATTTTTCCCTTTTTCTTAACAGTGCCAAGTGGAAAGAAAAGGATGAATATATGAGGAAATACTGCACAAACCCAAAGATGTTTGAGCAAACAGCTACTGGAAAACCAACACACACTTTTACTGTACAAGCACACACACACGCACACGCACGCACGTACGTCTACCAAGCTGCAGACCAGCTACATTCGATTTCAACTGTGAGTTCACACACCAAGATGCCTTTCCGAACCTGTTCATCAAGAACGATCCTTTTCCTCTTTTTGTACATATAATATTTCTCACTCTTGGTACTGGCATTGTTACTGAAAGAAGTGCCTTGAGCCCTGCGGTTCCTTCCGAACAGACTGTTTGCTGCTGTGCTGAAGCAGAATGATGCACTACGACGTGATAAACCAGAGCAGAACTGTGAACAGGCTTAACAGGACAACACTGTCACCTTCGAAAGGACGGGGGTGGAGTTGCCGTGGTGCGGATCAGCTTCACGTGGAAAGGCTACGTAGATTCATTACTACTTAACTAGCTGATCCAATGATGGGGGGGGAATACAAGCCAAAACATATATAACAACTGTGAATGCAAATAGATGTTCTGTTAGACTAGCTTGCTCTACCAGGCGTAGGAAGATGGGACGCTCACCGGTCGCCCACGCCTCTTCCATGGTAACCTAAACCTTGCTAATGAATTCAAAAAGGGTTGACAAGTACATGTAGGTATGTTATTTACTAAAGGTTTAACTGTAGAGAAGAGCGTTGATATATGTTGGGATGTGTGTTGCGTGCATGTCGGGGTTTCTCTATCCTGTCAACTTGTTTGAAATGAGTTTGTCACAACTTTAAAAAAAGCAATTATGAATGGAAGTTACTTTGTGTAGGTGACCATCTACGCCAGTGAAACTGTGCATTAGTACCAAACAAAGACTGATGAGTGAGGTTGGTGCGGAGGAGGGTTACGTGTCGTAAATCAAACATTACAGTCTGTGATTTCTGTGATATCATCCACAGGAGACATGGATCAAAGTCATGAATGCTTCCATTAGCAGGTCCATTAACTCTTATCCTCCTGTTCCTTCAGGCTTGACAACATAACACACCAACACAACACCTGGGTTTGCGGTGCCCCTCCTACACAAAACTGATCCATTTTAACCTTAAAACATGAATGAAGACCATTATAAAATGGCTTCGGGGATTTTGCGTTGTCAGACTCCGGTGTCTGATTCTTTCAGTTTTTGAAGGCTCAGTCTCACCTCATAGCTTGGTTGAGAAACTGCCAGCCTGTCTAATGTTGGTTCGTGTGATGACGATGGGTACCGGGATCAAATTTAGTTTTTTTCTATGTTCTTTTTTTTCTTTCTATGCAAAGCCCAGAAACGATCACTCTTCTGTAATATGTTACTTCTGAGTTATTTCTTTGATGCGCTAATGTTTTAGTGTACAGTCCAAATAAAGTCTTGCTTACTAATACTCAAGACTGGTTTACCTATGTGTGTGTGTGTGTGTGAGCGAGGGGGGAGGTGGGGGTGGGGTTGTCTCAGCCCTCGAGGAAAAGAGTCATTGGGTTCATATGTCCTCTTGCTTGACATGTAGCACCCATCTCCGCTGGAAAAAAAGACTTTCAATAACCCCTCGCACCTACCCCTCCATCCATACCCATTAAGGGCCACATAGCTACCAAATACAGTATACTACACAGGAACCAGGTTTTTATTGACATACTTTATTCTTGCCATGACACAGTACAGCAGCTGTTAGGTCTGAAATGAAAAGTAAACACCAGGCTGGTATAGGAGAAATACAATAAACAAAGCAAGGCTTGGTCAGTAGGTACTTCATGGTTGTACTCTGCCTCCATAAAACAAAGCTGAAAGTGCAGCCGTGGGGAATATACAGTGTGTTGTTGTGGTCTGAGGTCACAGGCTCTCAACAGCCCTCATTAAAGCTAACCATACTGGTGAAAGGTGGATGTGCAGGCGGCAGGCAAGCAAGCAAAACAGAAGACTGCTCAGTGACTCACACACTACCCATCCCTACACCTTCAGTCCTCCCAACCACCGCTGTCCTGACGTCTAACTGCAAAGCAACTGTCCTTATTAAAAAAATATCACCTCATAATCATTCTCATAAAGTCCCGTGGGTTAAGTCAACAGTTTGATTGGAACATCTGCTATACAGATCAAGAATGTACACAGGTACTGTGATTGGCTCGCACTTGGTCTATTCTTCCAATTCTAGTGTGCTGATTGGTGTTTCCTTCAGGAGGAGGCGTCCGTTATAGGGCCAGAGACCGCGACTGCTTCAATCTCCACAAGCCCCCCCTGAGAGAGAGAGAAAGAAAGAGAGAGAGAGTAAATATGCAACTACAAAAATGTTGGAAGGTTTAACAAAGACGATAGGTTGGTTTAAAGATGTCGAAGCGACACTCACTCTGGGCAGAGCAGCGACCTGGTAAGCTGCTCTAGCAGGGAAGTGGGTGCTGAAAACTAGACACACACAAAGTCTCAGATGTACCTCTACTTAAAATGACATATGATCCATCAGTAAATATCTCATGATGCATACGACAGCAAAGGAAACCCATGGATGACTGTTTCCTGGGCCTGAGGCTCTCAGTCTTGAAGCATTAACAGCTGTTACTGAGAGGACCTCCATATTTTTTTGGTTGCCCAAGTGCCACATACACACATTCGCCATGCATGCTGGGGGAATCACTTGTTGGGCAACAGTGCCACCTGGTGAGTGAACCACGAAAAAGTTCATTCCCTTCAAGATGATCTACTCCAGGGGTGGGCAATTCAGGTCCTCAAGGGCCGCTGTACTGAAGATTTTAAATGTTTCCCAGGTATAGCACACCTGATTCCAATTAATGGTCATTATCAGGCTTCCACAGAGCTTGATAACAACCCCTTCATTTGAATCAGGTGTGCTGGAGCAGGGAAACATCTAAAACTGTCAGGACAGCGGCCCTTGAGGACCGAAATTGCCCACCCCTGATCTACTCTACAATAGGGTTGTGGTGGAGTAGCCGCTCACATTGTTTGTAAACGTCATTGACGTTGGTGAAGTCGTTCATGTCTGCCAAAAGCACTGTGGTCTTGACGACTGGAACAAACAGGAAGAGTTCATCATTACAGTATGACATCACATCCTGCAAAAGGTTCAACAGTCTCCATGGCATTGTTGTCCTCACCGTTGTCATATCCACAACCTGCTGCCTTCAGGATTTCCCCCATGTTGATCAGAGCCTGTAGGGGAGGTGGGGGGGCACACTGTCAATCTAGAATCTTCCCTAAGATTCGAACACATTCCCCGAATGTGACTGAGAATCCTCATTTGGTTTGGTTGCGTATGCTTGAGAGAGACAGAGTGTGTGAGTGTGTGTGTGTTTGTGTGTGTGTGTGTCTAAGCAGCACCTGTTTGGCTTGGGCCTGCACCCCTCCATCCACGAGCACCCCAGAGGTAGGGTCCATCCCCAGCTGCCCGGAGACATACAGGGTCCTGTCCACCATCACCGCCTGGCTGGAAGTCCCACTCTCTCGTTAAACATGTCCACTCATGGTGTGAATCTACAAACTAACTACAGATCCTACTGTATAGTGAAAACATCCTAGTACAGCCACATTCTTGAAACATGATGTTATAGCGCCATCTCATGGTTAAACCTAGTAACAACCTTAATCAGATTCATACGAGATTCAAAAGCTTTTCCCCAGCATTTTAGTTTCAATTTGAGAGAAAAAAATGTAGGAATGAGAATAGTTCTACAGAGATATAAATATTATTATCGAGAATGTCCAGGAATATTGCCAATCCTCACAAATCGGCAGACATAATGCAACGGATAGGGCCGATCGCCAAAAGCCTGTACTTTCACCCGGACCCTGGCCACCTTTATCTTGTACATGCACTTTGTCCCACCCCCTCCATTTCTATTGGGTCACAGGGTGACACCCAGTCCAAAAACTTCCATTCACAACTATTCACATTTGGTTCTCAGATTTGTCTATGCACAACCTAAATAAATACGTTTAAATGAACAAACGAACATTTAACTGCCAAGACGTGCATTAGACACTAGGTAACTGTGCACGAATACAAGACATGCAATTGCATATCCCCTCTAAGAAATAATGCAGAATGCATGCATGCACCGGGTGATATGTCTTTACCTGTATGGACCGATGGCTGCAGGAGCCTTTGTGGTGTTGATTATCTTCCTGATGATGGCAGACATGGCTAAAACCGAAATAGTCAACTAACAGTGCCAACAGAAACAAGTAGAACCGCGTGGTTGAGGAACGTCAAATGACAGCTGCTGAGTCCGGTATGAGCACAATACGTACTGTCGAAATGTCTTCTTGAACTACATTTCCCATGAACACCAAGTAACCGGAAGTTAGTGACAACTTGCAGGGTGTTCACGTGCGGATAGAAATGTGACAGCGTGCGTTTTGTACAGCATTCCACTGTTTTAAAACTTGAAGGTGAGTGTGTTCTTGTTGTTCTTTTGTGTCTACACATCAGTAAGAATTCAAGACGATACTAAACTACTAAACTAATAATTCACAAGCATGACATTGGTTCTAGATCAATAAGAAGATAACTGTTTAGGTTGCAGCAGCTAGCGTTGGTTAGCTAGTTAGCAGTGTGCATCATAGATATCCATACATGCATATGCATGTGTATCTATGGTGTGCATTAGTGAGTGAATGCACGCCATTAAGCCCAAACTATTCCTTTTCCGATAGCTGGAGAAATGTCGGGAGCCAAAGAAAGGATGCGCAATAAGAAGCTGAAAAATCAGCCCAGCAGTGTGACGTTTTCCTCCCTCGGGGTCGGCTCTGGCAGCTCTCACTCCAGAAACGGAGGAGAAGGTTCATCACACGGTAACTGCCCCACCCGAGACTGCACCGTGCAGAGCATTCTGCAAGTCTGCCTTTGCCGACTGATCATCCGGTGATATCAGCTAAGACTATACGCCATGAGCTCTGTTTCACCAGCCAGCTGTCTCTCTGCAGGTCGTGGTCATGATCCATCGCCGGCTAGAGACCGGGGGTCCTCTCAGGCCACCCACGGCGGAGGGGGCTGGGTCCGCGGCCACCAGAGAGACGGGAAGGCCTATGGCCAGGAGCTCCCCAAAATCATCACAGGTAAAGCCGGGGCTTGCTGCTCCTTTCAGGCTCTGCATTGGCAGAGAGAACCTGGGGTCCTCCATAATGATAAACATGTTCAACATCAGTTTAACAACTCTATTGGTATTCATAAGAAAACGTGTATTACATGAATGCAATCCTTCTCCCACCCAGGCTCAGGGTTTATCCATGCCAGGGCTGCCGAGGTGAAGGCCATGCTGAAAGCGGTTACCAAGACGACGGGAAGCGTGCATGTGTTCGGTGTGCTGCCCAAGCACATGAGGAGGAGGGCCATGAGTCATAACCCCAAGAGACTGCCCTGCAGGCTGAGGGAGGTGGCTAACAGGATGGTACAGCTGCTACACACACACACACGCACACACACACTTACACAAAAACGCACTGTGGATCATTGGAAACGAGAAGGACGCTCACACTCATGCGAACATGCGCCTGTTTTTGCCGTGTCAGCTGGAGAAGAGCCAGCAGCTGGGTCAGAAGAAGCCTCTGTCCAAGACCAAGAGCCGCAAGGCACGCCGGCGCCACGGCAACCTGCTCCTGGAGTTCAACCGGCGCCAACGGAAGAACGTGTGGCTGGAGACGCACATCTGGCACGCCAAGCGCTTCCACATGGTGAAGAGGTGGGGTTACTGCCTGGGGGAACGTCCCACGTACAAGTGCTACCGGGCCTGCTACCGTGCCATGAGCACCCACTGCCTGCTGCAGGTCAGAACCCTCTCACCTTTGACCTGGACCCTCCGCTCAGGTGCTCACTTTGACCTGTTGGGGTTATGTCAGTCCTGATGAGGCTGCTGTGTGCTCTGGCTCCACAGGACCTGTCCTACCACTGCTGCCTGGAGCTCCAAGGAGAAGAGGCTCTGCTCCTGGCTGCCCTGGCCCAGCTGACCTGCAAGGACTCAGGTCAGCCCTATAGACGTGTGCTTGGGTTCGGTGGATGTGGGGATTTTCATGTGCGCAGTTTGAATTCAAACCTGTGGTGTCCAGTTGGGTCCTTAAGTCTGAGACCACTTGTCAGCAGATTTTATTTTGCGTTTGCTGTAAAAACTTTGGTTATGATTTGACCACTTGTTCACTTGCCTTGTTGATTTGGGCGTTGGGATTGCAGGGCCGACATTTGCAGCTGCAGCGAGCCTGTCAGGCCGCAGGCAGGGCAGTACGTTGGTTTACAGAGCGGGTCAGGCCCCTGCCCAGCCCCTGGGCCCTGTGCTCTTTCTGTGGAGACCCCGTACACAAGACTCCACACACAGACAGCTGTGGCTCTGGATCCACCCCACACTCAAACAGGTGAGACAGGAGGTCATCCGCAACTCATCCTTCAGACATTAATGATGTGGATGATGTCGCCTCATTGAATGTTCACATATTGAACTTCCTTCTCTTTCTTTGGACCAGGACCTGCTGCCTGAGCTGAGGACTGTGTGTCAGTGTTCTGAGGCTGTGCCCCCTCCCCCATCCTTGGAGGAGAGGCCTCCTGCCCCAGCCCTCGCCTCTCAGCCTGTCCCTGGTCCAGCCCCGGACACAGAGACCAAGGGGCCCCAGTCTGACCGGACCAAAGCCTCCAAGAGAAAGCGCTCTAAGGGGGAGACCGAAACTACCGGGCCCCCAGCCAAGAAGGTCCTGGGGGACGGAACCAGATCTCCCTCCACCCCTGTGACCTGGAGGTCCAGCACTACTGGGATAGTCCTGAGGTAGGTCTGGAAAGGTCTTTCCTTCTGTGTATCAGTCCAGCCGACTAGCATACCTAAGAGGGGTGTTACACATTCATGAAGCTCACTATAGGTTGAATCTGTGTTTAATGGGCTGAGGTGTTTTCAATTACTCCTGCTGTTTTCATGCTAACCTCGTGTATCATCGTAGCGACCTCACCATGGAGATTGTGCGCTATCGTCTGATTGGACCGCAGTCGCACTCGGTCCTCACGGAGACCATGGAAGCTGCCACAGAGTGTGATGTAAGAACCGTGGAGGATTCCCTCTGTGAGGAAAGGTCACGACCTGTGTTGAGGGGTTAAGTGCTGAGTCAGCGTTTTCACGTTTGGTTTGGGTTTCAGAACCAGTCCCAGCAGTCTTGTTTCTGGTGGCCGGAGCACTGCAAGGATGAGAGGAACATGGTGCTGCATCGGAAACAGGCGGACATCTTTAATCTGCTCAAAGGTCTGTTCTGCCCTGCAGTGAATTAATCTTCAGTTGGAAACTTTGGGGTCTCAGTTAAAGTGTTTTAGTTGTCGTTTCTGTAATTGTTGTGTGTGTCTCCACAGGTGTTTACTCCACAGCGGAAGTTCCGTCAGGCTCCGTGCTGGGTCTCACGGTTGATGACCCCAGGTTGACCCTGCCCAGGATCAGGGGCAAGGCCATGCCCAGCATCCAGCAGGCCCAAGGTAACTTCCTGACCTGCCGCCAATATCCCCTCCCTCCTCCCGCACAACCATCTTCTGTTAGGGTATCCATGGTCCCGGTTCTGTCTCGGTACGGTAGTTCTGTGGGAGGGGCCCTACGCGGGCGGGCCCGAGGCTGGTTCTGTCTGTCACATCTGGTCCTGTGCTCCTGGGGAGCCTCTGCCCACCCATGCAGATGTCCCAGGTTCGAATCCTGGCAGGATCCTGTGCCCCAGACCAGGCCCTCGGAGCCCAACACCCCCCCCCCCCCCCCCCCCCCACCCCCACTCACTCTATAAGGCACGGTACCACCAGGCTCCACCACCAAACCAGTCAGGGCTGTCTCTCAGACACCCATCTAAGGAGATATCACATTGGTATAAGTAGTCTAGAAGTTTCCTTAATATAATCTGATTGACATGGTTGGCCATGTTTTCTTACACTTCTCAGATCTCCACACAGTCAGCAGGGTAGATATCATAGGGTTGACTGGGGCTTTCAGACCCTTTGCTTCTTGTTCATGTGTAGTGTGGGTACAGGGGGTGGTGTGCATGTCCCTGGTCATGCAGGAGTGTGTCCTGTGCTTTGGGCTGTGTGTGTGTGTGGTGTTTCAGAGGTGGACGAGGAGCGCAGGAGGGAGCTGATGCTGCATGGCGTCCCTGAGTCCTGCAGCCAGAGCTCCCTGTGGGACCGCTCCGTCCGGGACAACGTCACCGACCACAAGGTCCCCGAGCAGGAGCTGAACCGGATGCGGAGCGAGGTGCTGGTTCCAGGCTCCAGGCTGCTGCCCCTCCCTCAGGGCAGGGTGCCCGTCCTGCTGGTGCAGCAGCCTGGCAAACAGACGGGCCAGGAGCAGGCGTCCTGGGGTGCAGGCTGGGACCTGCTGCTGCCCAAAGCTTGGGGCATGGCCTTCTGGGTGCCTCTGGTGTACAGAGGGGTGCGTGTGGGGGGGCTGAGCATGGCGCTGAAACACTCCCAGAACAAAGGAGCACCACACTTCCCCCATGATTACCCAGACTGCCCTGCAGGGAAGCGCTTCCAGGAGGAACAGGAGGAGGAACTCCTGACCAAGTACAAAAGGTCAGCAACGCTGCAATCAATGGGTCTGTCTGTAAAACTGTCCTAATGGAATGTGTTTAAAATAATATTCGGTCGTTATTTTTTCGTAATGTTCTGGGACAGACATAACGGCTAAATCCGGCATGATATGTGACAGTTGGGGTATATGTTGTTGAGATCCTTAATGACAAAGGTTGCTGCAGCACCTTATGTGACCTGGTGTTGAAGCTGATTTGCAGTCATAAACGGCTCACAGCTCCCCTCTCTTAAAGAGACACTACCGCCTGCTTTCCCACCATCCGCTCCCTGGCCTTGATTTGTTATGTAAATTAGGGATGTGCCCTGACAGTTTGACAAGAGTTTGACCCTTCTGCCCCCCTGTAGGCGTCCACCTGCCAAGAGGACCAATTACATAAAACATGGCTGCCTGGCTCCCTTCCGTTGCCCTTGGCAACTCCTGGCGGAAGAGTGGGAGCTGATTGTGAGGGAGGAGGCGGTGACAGGAGGAGTGGAGACCAAGGGAGGAGGAGGGAGAGAAAGCCTGGCTAAACTCCTGGTGACAAAGGCAGGGGAAGTGACATCACAAGGGGACGTGGCCTTCACTGTCTTGAGGTAAATCAAGAAGAAGAAATTATCCCTTATTAGTCCCCTAATGGTGAAATTTCAGAGGCGCACACATTTATTCAATGCATTGGCTGGGATTCGATCCCCCACCGGGAATGAAACCCAGGCTTTCTGCACATGGTAGGCAAGACTCCTACCACTGAACCACTGGTGCTGCCTAAGTGTGTGTGTAAATCTTGTGTGTGTGTGCGCGTGTTTGTGTGTGTTGATCAAGTTGATTCAAAATGCTCTCTATGTCTTTTCAACCATAAAATCATGCCAGTTTTCCCCCCAAACATACCATAACTTGTTCATGCTTGTAGAAGTGGAGTGTGTGTGTGTGTGTGTGTGCGTGCGAGCGTGTGTGTGTGAGACATCGCTGATGCAGGCTTTAGTCCAGTCCCCCACTCTGTCATACCGATGTTGCTGATGGGAACATCCTGAGAACGTCTAGCCGTGATGAATGAGACAGATTAGCAGGAAGGGAGCGTCCCTAAAACATCAGCCAATCGCTTAGACATGGCCAGCAGTATGAGCCGCTGAGTGAAATTGATTTGATTTGTCCAACAGAGAATAGTTTGTCGGTTAAAATGAACATTTCGCTGCCCTCTGACTATTTAATTGGCGTCCAATGTGACCGTTCGTTCATTTGACCCAACTTCAGGAACAGGAAGTCCCTGAGGCTGCTTTCCGGTTGGTGTAGGCCCACATCCTCTAAAGGTCAGCGGTCACAGCGCCAGTGTGTGGTCCCCCCACTGAATCCAGCAGCGGCTGCATCTCTCCTCGCGTCCAATTGGAGGAGTCTGGTGTGGGTCCGCCTCTCTCTGCTGTCGAAGGGCCAACCGGAGCTGCACGCCCAGGTTTGTGTGCCAGCCCCCGAGGACCTGCGTCGGCAGGCTGGCCAGCCTCACTGCAGCGGGCCCCTGGAGCCTCTCCACACAGACCACTTCAGGAGCAAGCTGAAGCAACTGAAGAAGCACCGCAAGGCCTCAGCCACTACCTCCTCCTCTCAACAGTCTGGGTCTGCCTCCATCTCTACCTCTACATCCACCCCTGGACCTGCCTCGCTGTCTGCCCTCACCCCTGCCTCCCTCCCCTCCACTGCACTCCCTGCTCCCAGCCTCACCGCTGCCCCCGTCCCCTCCACCGTACTCACTGCTCCCAGTCTCACCCCTGCCTCCCTCCCCTCCACCGCACTCCCTACTCCCAGCCTCACCCCTTCCCCTCTCCCCTCCACTGCACTTAATGCTCCCAGCCTCACCCCAGCCCAAACCCCACCTACCTCCTCCCCGGCCTCTGACCTGATCCTGGGCCTCTGGCCGGACCCCCTGCCCAGCGTCTCATCCCACTGCTCCCGTGTGACGCTGGGTTGGGTCTCCCAGGGGGACTTCTCCCTGGTGTCCGGGTGCGGGGAGGCCCTGGGTCTGGTCAGCCTCCCCGGGCTCCTGCGCATGCTGCTGGGCCAGCCTGACGACCAGCGGGGCCTGGTCCTGCTCCGGAACCCCTCCTCCCTGCAGTACCGCCTGGCCAAGGTCAACATCGAGGTGTGATCCGGACAGCAGCTTGTGCTGGAGGTGGGAGACGCTTCCAGGACTGTGCTGTTACGGCTCCAGCTGTTGGCGCTGTGCTGTGGGACACAGCAGTGTGTGTGTGTGGGCCCTGTCAGCTGCGTTAGCATGTCAAGTCCAGTTTCTGCGTAGCGTCACACTGACGTGATGTGACACTTCAAAGAAGGGATCTCAAATTTAAAAAAAGTGTGCCTTGCGAAAGATTCTTTCCTGCATTTATGTAATATAAAAGCAATATATACAAGTTTTCTCGGTTTACAGGTATGATGGGGCTGTTGGAAAAAAGACTTTCTTTGTGTTTATAGCTGAATTTTTTTGAAAGTGTATGCTTTTGAGTGGATGTTTCAGTTGAACACGGACGACGGTGGTTATTTCTTCTATACTGACCTTCTCTTGGTTTGGCTGCTAGAATCAGCTGTTAGTGAATTTGTTCAGGCTTCTGTTAACAGCTCAATATAAGAGATATTGTTTGATGCCAATAAAGTGTTCCTGCTGCACTCCATCTAAGAATCTCATATCTGCAAGGCCTCCTGAGGAGGAGAGAGGAGCTTCAAGGGAAAAGGAGAGGAAATTGAAAAGGACAAGATGGGAAGGGGTAAGATGAAAGAGGGAGAGGAGAGCAGCTGTTTCTCTACTTGAGAGCAAATCAGAATAGCATTCTACTCTGTAATAAAGTCACACCTGGTTTTTAAAGGAACGGGTCATTATCAGGCTTTTGTTGAGCTGTGTGACAACCATTTATCGGAATCAAGTTCATGGCTTCTGTGCTCCATCTTACTGAATTAAAATGACAAGTAATTGACGAGCAGTCATTTAAGAGGTAAGTTGTTTATTGACACCAGTAGAGGGCACTGGTGGTCTGGCTATACTAAACTGCATTCAGGTCAGTCACAAGAGGTTTAAATAATCACATAGTTTATAAAGTGTGTGTGTGTTTGAGTATGAGTGATGCTGAAGTTACGAGTCCTCCATCTTTTCTTTTCCGCTACACAGCTTGGCCTCCAGCGCTCCGTACGTGCTCTCTGGTTGGACTCTGTCCGTCTGTGTTCTCCCTGAGGGTATAAAACAGACACGTCTCTCTGGGAGACCAGCCTGGCATCTCTCCCTCTCTCACCTGTCTGGTAGGAGAGTCTGGAGCAGCCCAGCGACACGCAATACTGCTGCTGTACATCCATCACAGTCCTGCTGCTGTGCATCCATCACAGTCCTGCTGCTGTGCATCCATCACAGCACGCTCCTAATCTGTCTACACTCAGCATCTCCTGCTACATAGAATCGGAAACACCTCCCGATTCTGCATGCAGCTGAAAGATGGCAGACAGGCTCTGTTTTTTTTATCACACAAGACGTAGGCTTTGGTTGGGGTCGGGGTAGGGGGGTGGGGGAGGGGGGGGGGGGGAATGAGGCATACGCCATACTGATGTGCTGTGTGTTTCACTCGAGGGACGCAGCCTCATTCCCTAGAATAGTGAAGACAGGTGACGTATCTGAGTATCTGAGGACACACTGTGTTTGGAGTGAACTAAGTTCTTACCAGGGATTTGGCCCATCGCTATGAAGTGGCGGTCGGTCGTTTTGATCTTTGGCCTGTTCCTGGCGATGAGGAACACACCCAGGAAGGAGAGCAGACAGCTGCAGCCAAACACACACAGAATTAGAATATTGGCCAGGGTTCATTATCATATCTATGATCACAGTCAGATATGTTCCAACAGTTGTAAATGGGCTTTGTCACAGTTATTTAGGTGGCTTGATTGCTCACTTACCCTAAAAGAAACATGACTATGTTTACCATAGCCAATCCATAGAACTCCTGGTAAAATACTATTCCTAAAAATCAAATTGAAATGAATGGATGAAGAGTATATTGATGATGTGGTAATGATACTCAGCACAATCCTATTTCTGTTAAGCCACAATGACAGACTGCGATGTGGGGATTGTGCCTTACCTGCTACAACAGCACTGGCAGTGAAAAACACATAGTGGATGGGGACGACTTCGGTAGCGTCAAACATTCTCATGGCTTGATTGAGAAACCTGGGGTGAGTGAGGGAGAGTCCCAAGAGTCACACATGTCCTCAGCTCCAATGTGTTATGAATAAACTATGGCCTTCCTCTGCAGGGGCAAGCGGTGAATGTATGACTCATCAGGAATCTAAATCGTAGCTGTTCTCTGACAAGGTCGTTTTTTGTATTTTTTTTTCATACTCCCTTCATTTCTTCCAGTACATTTCCAGAATGTAAAAATATATGTATCGTTTCAAATCAGAGGACAGTGTTGTAAGGTTCAAAATGTGACAATCAAATTACGGTTCCACAGTAGAATGACACATACTTGATATATATACTTTGTTAACAAAATAACAAAGACTGCAAACCAACTTGAGCTGGAAAGCGCAGGAGGCCACCATGACCACGATCATGACGTAGAAGATGGGGTAGGTGAGCTGCATGTAGCCCTTCACCGACTCTCTGATCATCCCAGACACGGCCTTGACTGAGATCACCGTCAGGGAGGCTGCAACCAGATGAGACCAGGAGATCACTAAGCATGGAGCCGCTTTTGAAGGCGATGGGACGGACTCTGCTACTGGCTGTGTGATCTCACCCAGCAGAGCGATCAGCAGCATCACTATGACGATGTGTTTCATCTTGCTGACCTTGTACAGGTAGAGCAGAATGCAGAACGCGATGATCTCTGTGAACTGGGGCGACGGAAGCGAAAGAAGGGAGAGGGGGAAGGGAGAGGGAGTAGTGAAAGGAGGTGTTGGGGGGGGAGAGAGAAAGATAGGGTGGGCAGAGGAGAAGAGGCACAAAAAGGAGAAAAATGAATGAAATACAGAACGAAACCCTCTTACTCCAAACACCTGTTAATTCAGAGATATGGTCCTTCTCTCAGACTGCGTGTGTCGCTTGTGACAGCGTCTCTACGTACAACTCAGTCACACAGAAGCCCCTTCAGGCCTTGCGACCCCTCAGGAACGATATTGAAATTCCCCTCTAGTCTCCAACCTCGACCAGGCATGAACGCCTTATCAGCGTAACAAAGTGGGCAGCCAACACTCTGCTCTAATTGAAACAAATGGCCCTGACAGAGAGATGAAATGATTTTCCACCCGCTCTCGCTAATGAGACCGGTTCCCAGTCCGTCCTTGGGAGTTTGGAAGCCGTGCTCAGCTATTAGAAGAAACATGATTAGAAAACGCGGTCGAACAGAGGCACCAGACACGGGTGAATGTCAGAAATACGGTTTGGCCATGATCCTATAGTCTCTGAAAGAGGGACATGAGATCCAAGATCTGGGCTGCTCTATACGTTTCCATGGTTTCTTTTCACGGTTTCCAAAGAACCTCCACGACAATACACAGATATGAAAAGCCCACGGTATGATCTTTAACCACCCTTATAGATCACAGAATGGCGAAAGGTGCGCTTTATATTCAGAAGCAGTCATTCCCACAGGGGTGGAGCCAGCCTTCTGTTATGTCAGATGTGAGGACAACATCGGTCTTTTTTCCCCCGCCGTTCTTCCAAACGAATCGTCAGCGTCTCTTAATGACCTGCTGCTAGAGGACTGAGCTGATAAGGATTCTGAGGGCGTCTGTTTATCCATCCATCCCCCTGGGTTGGGAAAAAGAGCGTCTTATTTTAGACCCCATCCGTCAGCGATGTCACCGGGGCTGAGGACAGGAGTTCACAACGTTATAACATCCATCTGTCGACTTCCAGACGTCTGCTGTCTGTTCAAACCGCACATTTGTCTTTCTTGACTGTCTTTTGATGTCTTTCAGATCCGTTTCAGCGCCTCGGTACTCTTTAAGGGGCATGGTAAAGATGCACACACATTCCCGGGTGTGGAAGCGATGTCGTAAATGGTTCAGGAGATGAATGGGTGATTGTGAGCAGACTGAGGATCACAGAGAGGCAGACGAACATGGTCTACACCACAAGGCCTTGCAGCACAGAGAGGATTACCCAGGGCTGCTTCCTCTCTACGACAAAGAACATCCTGTCCAAAAGGGACAACAAAAAAAGGATGCTCGTAACATCTGTTACTGCCCAAAGCAACGCCAATCACTTCAGCCTCAAGAAGACTCTTGAGTGAGTCTTGCGTCATACGAAACCTCGTATAAAACCCACTTATCCTGCTTTGTAGCAGGTAGAGCCCACCTCAGGCAAACAGGAAGGAGATTAAGGAGATTCGGACAAGCCCCGAGGGGGGCGGAGTCAGAGAGGCACTTACCACATAGGCCAGGAATTGCCAGCTCATGGCGTGCCTCTGGACCAGGCCTGCCGTGATGTGGCTGGAGGCGTGGGGGGCAAAGGTCACGAGGATGTACGTCCCCGTCACTGCCAGAGTACCGCCTGAGGGCAGAGCAGGGACCGATCACAGGGGGGTCCGATTCAGCTCCAGCTTCCAGAACACAGCTTGTGGGTTCGATTCCTGCTCATTTACATTTGACTTCTGTGGAAGTCCTAAGAGTGAACTGCCCCTTCCCTGGACATACTGATCACACACATTAACAGCAAACACAATCAGTCTGTGTTGGATCACATTACTACTCTACGTTACTGCACTGTAAGCTGAAGAGTAAATATTTGGTCGGAATCCTCCAGACGCCAGCTACATCACTGCTGACAAACAAAACCCCTCCTATCGACTCGTCTCTCTCTTTCTTTCTCTCTCTCTCTCTCTCTTTCTCTCTGTCTCTCTCTCTCTGTCCCTCTCTCTCTCCCTCTCTCTCCCTCTCTCTCTGTCTCTCTCTCTCTCTGTCTCTCTCTCTCTCTGTCCCTCTCTCCCTCTCTCTCCCTCTCTCTCTGTCTCTCTCTCTCTCTCCCTCTCTCTCTCTCTGCTCCGAGGCCTCACTTCAAGTCATCTCAGAATAATGTTTCTTGACAGCTAGGGACCGACACCATCTTAAATCACTGTCCTCCGTCGAGGAGTCGCTCCCTCAGGATGACAGCGGGCTGCAGATCGTGTCAGCGTCACGCGGCGCTTACTTACCGATGATGTCGGAGGCACGGACCGTCTCCTTGAGGAACACCACAGAGATGACGGCGCTGGCTGCAGGTGAGAAACAAAGTGGTGACCATGCTCTTGCATGTGACGCAGCGAAATCCTTCTAGAAGAAACCATTCCTAGAAAATCTAATCTTCCTGAAGATGTCTTTACGAAAATGAACGCAATTGAATTGTGCCCAGGTTCATTACATACACACACACATAATATCTCCCATAGTGACAATTCAGACACTCCAGTAGCAACGCCTCACATGAAGTCGTCCTCCCTTTACCTCGGAGACCAGGTCAGGAGTAACGAGTTACCATGGCAACGCCTTAATACACACGGTGAAGTAGGCCGGAGCAGCGGAGCGAGAAGAAAGGGGGGGTGGTGGGGGGGTGGGTTGGGGCGGGGCGGGGCGGGTTGGGGGATCCAGGATCCTGTCACACACATCACCCATCATGATCTTTGCTTCTGAGCCTCTGGGTCTTTGTGTGTGTGTGTGTGTGTGTGCAAGTGTGTATTCCCTCTGACAGTCGGCCCGCTGAGAGAATTAACGCAGTGCCTCAGCAGAGCCAGAGACATGCAGGCTCTGGGAATGACATCACCACTTTATAGCCGCGCGACTTTGAATGTCTTCCTGTTTGCCCAGATTTGTTTCAGTATTCAGTACTGATACCCCAACCCCCCCCCCCTCCCACCCCCGCTCCCACTCTCCCCCCTCCCTCCCTACTGAGAAAAACCTGCCATCTCCTAATAGCTGTCATTAATAAACATGACTCATCGTGGGGAGGGGGAAGAGAAGAAAGCAGGAGAGAAGAGGAGGGAAGTGGGGGGATGAGAAGGGAGGGGAGAGGGAAGGTGACCTGCACTAGCTCAATATTTAACCTGGCATTACAATGTTTCCTCTGAACAGGTGTTAGTGGCACTAGGACCTGCCAAGACTGGCTAGGAACAGCCTCAGTCACCATCACAAAGCCATCTGATTGGGTGCAAGGAGGCCACCACCCTGACCTTTAGTTGGCATTCATTTTTTATGATGTTATCACGTTGACTGGGTGGAGAAAGGAACCTATTTGAGCTGCCTGAGGCTTCAAATCCAGTATTAACATGTAATTGTAGGGGTCAGATGGCTCAGCGGGTTAAGGTGTTGGCCTCATGAACGGAAGGTTGTGAGCTCGTTCCCCGGCTGTGGCTATGTGATGTTGTGTCCTTGGGCAAGGGAGAATGTCCCTGTACTTGCTGTAAGTCGCTTTGGATAAAAGCGTCTGCTAAATGAATAAATGTAAAATGTAAATGTAATTGTCTTTAAAAGGTGAAGGTCTCACAAACAGTCTGGGCTTACAGATGACAGACACACAGCCCAGGGGGGCTATGAGGGAGGCGGGGGCGAAGCCGTAGGCAGTGAAGTTGCCCAGTTCTCCGACGCCCATGAGCACGACGCTGCACCACCACAGGACGGAGGTGTAGTAGGGCTTGGAGCCTGGGTGAGGGTGGCGCATGTGGGCATACTTCTGTACAAGGAGAAACACACACACACACAAACATACATGAATAAATAAACGTATCATTAATGGGTGGAAACTGGTCCGGACATGGCAACTCAGTATGTAAATAAATATATACTGCTATTCATATACAGTATATTATATTATATATATATATATATATATTATATATATATGGTTTCATATATATATATGTTTGACTGGTAGTGTATATAAGTTTGGAAGTTTATAATGGAAACTATAATCACTGAATGGATGCTTTTGTGAATCTCTCCACACACCAACACATGCTTACACACCAACACATCATTATACATCAACACATCTTTACACACCAACACATCTTTACACACCAACACATCATTATACATCAACACATCTTTACACACCAACACATCTTTACACACCAACACATCTTTACACACCAACACATCTTTACACACCAACACATCATTATACATCAACACATCTTTACACACCAACACATCTTTACACACCAACACCCCCTCACCTGTATGTTCAGTGAAACGCTGATGATGATGTTCCCACACATGGACACGAGGATTCCCACAAGATAAGTCTGCTCAGCCAAAACAACCACAAACATGTGTGAGGCCAAACTTTCCGTAAACACCCCATAATACCTCCGCAGCCCTCCCCGCTGCTGTCATCACCACGACGACAGAGAACATTAGTACATGACGGCATGCAGTTTTGGCCAGTGGCGGGAGGGATGTGATGGTGATGTGTGTGCAGGCTTGTGTCCATGACAACAGTACTGTTGCTGTTTCCATTAAGAAAGATGACAGTCAAAGATCCTCTTGATCTTATCTAGGACAGTAACTGCGTTGGTAGACCCACGCACAAGCACACACACATGCACACACACACACAACCTCTTCTCCTGTGTCACTGACAAGCATTGGACACAGACCATCATGCGGATACACCCCATTAGACACAAACATTAGGGCATCAACATCCTTCCATTATCAACACTCATGGTTCAGACACACACAGAGGCATACACCACAGTTCAGTCTCAAGCCCCGACCCCCCCCCCCCACACACACACACCATTGTTCAGACACACACACACCATGGTTCACACACACACACACACACACACACACACCATTGTTCAGACACACACACACTATGGTTTCAGTCACACACACACACCATGATTTCAGTCACACACACACACCATGGTTTCAGTCACACACACACACACTATGGTTTCAGTCACACACACACACCATGGTTTCAGTCACACACACACACACTATGGTTTCAGTCACACACACACACACTATGGTTTCAGTCACACACACACACACTATGGTTTCAGTCACACACACACACCATAGTTTCAGTCACACACACTATGGTTTCAGTCACACACACACACCATGGTTTCAGTCACACACACACACCATGGTTTCAGTCACACACACACACACTATGGTTTCAGTCACACACACACACCATGGTTTCAGTCACACACACACTATGGTTTCAGTCACACACACACACACTATGGTTTCAGTCACACACACACACCATGGTTTCAGTCACACACACACACCATGGTTTCAGTCACACACACACACACACTATGGTTTCAGTCACACACACACACACTATGGTTTCAGTCACACACACACACTATGGTTTCAGTCACACACACACACCATGGTTTCAGTCACACACACACACACTATGGTTTAAGTCACACTCACACACCATGGTTTCAGTCACACACACACACCATGGTTTCAGGCACACACACACACACACACACCATGGTTGGGCTTCTCAGAGAGAAATATTCACCTCATTTTGCAGACATCATTCAGTGAATTATAATTGCTGTATAATTGATGAAACACAAATGAAAGCTTATGAGAGCAATTCAGGCAGTGTTTAGTACCAGGTTCCCAGCATTAACACAAACCCATCTGCCAAGTCAACACTGGGTAAATATAACAGAGGTGGGGAATTCAAGGTGGGGGGTTGAATACCTGAGCAGAGTACTCAATCAATGTGAACCACACATGAGCAACAACACTCATCTTAGGGTTCCCCATTAAGGATCATTATAAAGAGACAGAGAGACACACACACGCCACCCAAACACACTCCAAGGACATAAAACGCACACTATCCACACAGACACCAGACGCACACCAATCAGAAAACCACAATGCAGACTGGACACACAAGCGAATCCCACACCTTTCCAAGATTCTGTTCTGGCTCTCAGTCAGACCGATGATGAGTTTCCTGGAGAAGACGGACCTCGAGCCAGGGTTGGTGTGGCGGCCCGTAGATGGATTTGAAAAGGTGTGTGATGGTGTTTTTGTAATTTGTTCCTGTGCTGTGCGTGTATGTATACCTTTCCAGTGTATGTGTGCGAGTGTGTGTGTGTGTGTGTGTGTGACCAGACCTTCAACCACACAGATGCTCCCTCAGCAGATGGATGGACCAGACTCCCGCCAGCTTGTGTCTGGGGAGGTGATTCACAAGTAGAGGAGGCTTCTTCATCCCCCCCCCCCCCCACACACACATCACCAGCACACGGACCAACAAGATCAATAAGTCTTTGCAAGTGAGAGATAGAGAGGGAGAGAGAGAGAGAGAGCGAGAGAGAGAGAGAGAGAGAGAGAGAGAGAGAGAGAGAGAGAGAGAGAAGAAAGCTAGAGACCGAGATATTTTAGGTGAGAGGTCATTTTCTTGTTTCAGGAAGTGCAAACAAAATTCACAGACAAGCATATTGGGAGTGTCTTGCATTGCTTGCTGAGCAAACTTTACCCACTTTGCCAAGCAGGCAGGAGCTTTAAGGTCATATAGGCATCCTCATTGTAGGCAATGTAAGCACTGCTCCTACAGTACAGCACAGTGAAGTACAGTAGAGACACATTCTGTTATCTAATGGCGAGTACGGCAAACAGAGATGCTGCTGCATTGTGATTTCTAGAATAGCCTAACATCATTCGTGTTTACATTTATCAGATGCTCTTATCCAGAGCGACTTACAGAAAGTACAGGGACATTCCCCCTGAGGCAAGTAGGTGAAGTGCCTTGCCCAAGGACACAACGTCATGTTGCCACAGCCGGGAATCCAACTTGCAACCATCTGATCACAAGCACGATGCCTTAACCGCTCAGCCACCTGACTCCAATGTTTGAGGAGTTGCGAGCTGAAAACCTCTCTCGGTAAAAATGTAACTGGAAGGTCAACAACCGATTGCGTGAGAACCACTTGAAAGCAATCTGATATCTTAAGCCTCTCTAGTGGAATTATTTTACTAGTCCATTGTATGCCTTTACTACTGGTCCAACGTAGATGATTAGGAATATTTCCCTACTATTGTTAGATACGGTAATTTACTACTTAGAAAGCACTCTAAGAAAATAATCGTAGGCCCTTGTGTGTGAGTGCCTGTCTCTCTTGAAGAGCTCATAATCCCACAAGCATCACACTTTCATGGCTGGTGCATTCTGGACATTCACTCCCCAGACACACACACACACACACACTTATTATCCATCTCTCCCCTTCTATATACACCCCCTCTACCAACCAATCTCACTTTACCTCCCCTCCTCCTCTCTCTCTCCCTCTGCGGTCTCGCTGCAGTGATGGAACGCTGTCAGAGAAGCTACAACTGACAGAGTGACAGTCACCGTTCCTTTCCCTCCCTGGCATTCTCTCCAGGGAGACAGGCTTTCCCTTTGTCCCTGACAAAGCTGATCTGTTCCTGGGATGGCCTGGTGGAAGGGTGGATGGAGGGTTCTGGGAATGGACACCCAGCGTGGAGAGAACTAGAGCAGGCTGAGTGGGGACCAGTGGTGTGGAGATGACACAGGCTGTTCTAACACACACACACACACACTGGCTCTGTTCTCTCAGGCCTGGTGAGGTCACAGAAACGTGTCTCAGAGAAGGAGGCTATAGGAGATTATCATGATGGAAAGAAAGACAGAAATAAATATTCAGAGATTGGGGGTTATGGTTCTGAATGGACTCTAGAATGTAAGTCCCTCAAACATCCAGCACCAGCCACTCTGTGGCTGTCTCTCACAACTGTAATATGTGGTCTGTCCTTTCATTATCATATTAGCAGAAATCCGTAACTTCCTGATCCAACAAAGCTTTGGGAAAGGACAGTAGGCAGTTTCTAAATATGAAAAACATTCTCTAAATTCTGACAGCATAGAAAAGTAAAAGGACAATTTGACAAGTACCGCAACGTCACTTTTTTTTAGATGTCAGAAGCCCCCCCCAAAAAATTTTTTTTATGCATTTTAAATATTTAAACTAATAAACCATAGAAATTCTATGATCTAATAAATACCACATCGCGTATTTAATCTCAAACACATGCATACATATCATATATTTTTGCCGTAAAGTTTACGAAAAATATCTAAGAGACAATAACGTAGTAAAAAAACAAACAAACAACAAGACATAAGACATTGTCTTACCGTTAAAAACGGGTCGCGGATATCACTCAGTTTAGAAGAATGATGTCCTACTTGTTCGGTAATGAAGTTATCAAAAGTTGAGTTCGTCATGTTTTCCTCTCGTATTGTGTCCATGGTGGTCAATTTATCAACTGGCCACACGCATGTCTGCCGGCTCTCCAGCCGGGACATCCCCCAGGTGGGTCTCTCAGAGTGGAGAGACTCATGAGGCTTGGACAGGTGTGTCCACTCAATGGGATAGTGGCGCACCTGTGACAAGTCTTGATCAAATCTAGCCAAAAAACAGATCTCCCCCCACCTCCACCAAAAAAAACACAAAGTAACCTTGCTTTGCTTATTCAAGCAAAAGCATGACAAAACGCTACGAAGTGTTTTTGTTGAGTTTTTCCATGAAATTAATTGAAAAAGTATAACCGACAAAAAACATTATTAAAACTAGTTTTAATAAGTCAAAATGGAATATGTTTACGTCGTGTTTACATCATAGTCAATTATTATTATTTTTTTATTTTTTTTTACGACAGAAAAGCATCAAAAAGACAAAATCGTATTACATCATTTAACACAGATGGGCAATTGCGCATGCTCAGAGCAGTGCTACACCTGTAAATCACCTGCACGCAAGCTCGGCAGTTCCTTGTAATCTGAACACGGGAAAGTGGGCGTCATCTAGCGGATGGTTGGAGGAACTTAAATGCCTGAAACGAACAACGAGATTTAAATGCTATCGTGTGAAGAAAACATGGTTAATGTTATGTCTTGACATCAGTTGGAGTTTAGAAGTATATCGAACTGAAGACTCCACGACGAGCCACACTAAAGGATGATCATCTAGACTCTCAACCTTCAGAGCAAATTCATCAACAGCTGCAGAAAACAAATAGAAAAATGAATCCTGGTAAATATAGATATTGGAGAACAAAAATGTCTGATTTGCATATGATGATGGTGGTATGATTGATGAGCCCACCTGCATGGCTGGGCTGGTCAAAGGATGGGTCTCTCCTGCTGACTGACCTCAAGTGGAGGGGAGCGTTCATCCATAACAATGGAGAGGATTTTTTTCCACTTCTTTTGATCTGACTAGCTCTCAAATATAAAATACCCTGCACAGATGGATTGGCACCGTGTGTCAAAAGCAAACACCTTCTAATACAAACACACACACCCACGCGCAAAAAACGTAGACCCACACACACACCGATCCATGTGCACGAACACAGACATAATAACTGGAATGGGAAACTAATCTTTACACAAACATTAATGGATTAGCCTATATCCAAAATTATCTTTCAATTGCAAATATATCCTGGGGTACTTGAATTCGTTTTAATCCCATGCTGTATCAACACAGTGGTTGTCAAGTGGCTGAGCGGTTAGGGAATCAGGCTAGTAATCAGAAGGTTGTGCCAACATGACGTTGCGTCCTTGGGAAAGGTACTTCACCCTACTTGCCTCTGGAGAATATCCCTGTACTTGCTGTAAATCGCTCTGGATAAGAGCATCTGCTAAATGCAAGCGAAGAGTGAGCGTTGCTGTCTGAAGACTCTCTCACCTGGAAGACACGTCCAGCTGATTATCTTCATATGAAGGAGAGGAGCTGAAAGCCGTCACATGACACGTGTTATTTCTCGGTCGTTCGTCTCAGTTACATGATTTAACAGATTCCTCTGTACGCCTGTCGTAAATCTCCCAGAAACCCCTGCAGCTCAGTCCTCATGCCACAGCTTCCCTCAGCAGCTCTAAATGACTTGAGCTGCTGGCAGATGTTCAGACTTCAACATATGGCAAACTTTATTGACAGCGTTTATCATGCCCCCCCCCCTCCCCTGAGGACCTTAAACAGGCCAATCTCCCCATGGTCAGTGTCCCATTGTGGGACAGAATATGAACCCTGAAATGACCACCTGATGGTTGCTGCCACAGATGAGGTCAGCAGATTGTCTGACCTCTGAAAAATTGCTTTTTTCTAGGCTGAAAGAGAGATACATAGAGAATGAGAGAGAGAGAGAGAGAGAGAGAGAGAGAGAGAGAGAGAGAGAGAGAGAGAGAGAGAGAGAGAGAGAGAGAGAGAGAGAGAGGAGAAACACTCCTACGCACACTGCACACACAATCTCTGCTCTGCCATGCCTGCCCCTCGGGCTCGGAGGGAGGGGGACAGTCAGAGAACGAGGGAGGATGAAGGAGGTGAAGAGATGATAAAGGAGGAGGAGACAGAGAAAAGAAGAGGAGGCAAAAGAGATGGTGAGATGGAAGGAGAGAGGATGCAGTGAGTTTTAGACAGAAAGAGAGACAGACAGGCAGACAGGCAGGCAGACAGGCAGGCAGGCAGACAGGCAGCCAGGCAGAGATTGGAGTGAGTTATACTTTAGCTTGTGCCTGTCAATTGTGCAGCACCCTACACAATTGACAGGCGCAGTAGGAACATAATCTCAGTGCCCTGAAAGAGGAAGCAGGGTGATTTGGCTCCCCTCAAGCAGGAAGACAGGATTAGAGAACAAAATCGTTCAAGTGAAGAATGGCTTTAAAAGTGATGGAGGAATACTTTAAAAGCGACTTGATTTATCACGCACTACGAACAGCTTAGAGGATATGTTCCCCCCAAAATCCCCCCTTACTGAAACATTGACTGCAAGTCCCAAACATATCAAACCTTTAAAACCGCCTTAACTACGCTTCTGGAAATTGACTTAAGGAAGAATGATTGGCTTTGAGACTTTCGTCAATGACTCCCCATGCACTAAGTAGCTCAATCCAAGTGACTGCAGGCTGAAAGAGGAGAGAAATCTGGTGCTATATACATCCTGGCTGTCTGTGGGTTACATCAAAATGAGGGGCCAAACTGTTTATTTGTAATGATTTAAGGTCAGGCCAAACATTTTGGTTACTGATCATCTCGATACTGAGGACATTTATGTTCTCCTTGGTTTCAATGGTCCAGCCTGGAGAGAAACGATAAAGCTGTCTTTTGTTTTACAGCTGAATTTAATGGGTCACCTCGCCGTGTCAGGGCCTCCGCTGAGACTGAAGCCTGTTTGAAGCCTCGCCAACGAACGAGCTGCATGGGAATGACTGATGGTTTGGAACACAGCAGGGGGCTTCAAATTCGCCGTCTCGGTAAGTTGATGGAGACGTTCCCCTCACGCAGCGCGTCTTCGGGGGAACCAGCCGGGGTAAACGGAGCCCGGATGGCGTCCTTCAAACGCCTTTACCCCGCTGCGTCTGACGGAACTGGGTTTGCTTTCCGAGGTATTCCGTGAGCAAAAACAGTCGCTTGTCACAAAACTCGGTATTACTCCGTTAAACAGCATATGAATATTACCTCTCTAAGATCTCCTGGAGGGACAGAAACTACTCTCAAAGCACCTTGAGGCTCCTAATATAATTTTCCACACATTCATTGATATTGGTTTAGAGACTCATTTCTCCTCAGTTACTCTAAGCGTGGTGTTCGGATTGTATATAGTATAGTGTGGCCCCCTTCATGAAATATGTTGTGAACACACACACAAGCATGTACACACATGCATGAAAGCGCGCATCAAGCGTGACATGGAATCTCTCTGGAGTGCATGCTGCTGTGACATTCATCTGTGCTTTAGTTTTGTCATGCTTGATTGACATGGTTACACATTAAATGGGTCTGCCAAGCCATTAGGTCGATGTTGTTTACTTCATGTAGTTCAATATCTTCTCAGTAAAACCACTATATCCATGTTACTATTATGCCCAATCAATAGATAATATCTGGAATTCTGAACATCCTGTGTATAGTTGTCAAATGGTTTGATAAATAACTCCTTATTTACATTCCCACTAATCAATCGTAACCTTTGCAGACGAGTCATTCGTCTTCCTCTTCTACTGCCATGGTTGGTTAGGGTTTCTAATTTCACGACGAGGTCGACCTATTCGAGCCAGAGGCGCGCGTGCCTGAGAACGTTCTTGACTCTCTCTCTCTCTCTCTCTCTCTCACACACACAAACACACACACACACACCCTCTCTCTCCCCCCTCCCTCTCTCTACCCCCCCCCCCCTCTCTCTCACTCTCTATCCCTCTCTCCCCCCCTCCCTCTCTCTTTCGGAGCTGTCCCTTTCAGCACCACGGAGGTGTTGAGATCAGTCGGAGGGCGGTGCGTACGTGTTGCTGAGCAGCAACAGAGCGAGGTTAGACCGAAGACCCGTGGAATTCCCCTCGGAGAAATCGAAGCACTTGGAGCGGCTTTCTACTTCAGATCGAGGCGCCGCGGTTCCTGGTGGAAAGCTTTAATGACAACACAGCCTTTAGGGAAATCTGGGGGAGGGAGGACACATATTTCACGTGTGACGGAAATCATCGTACTGGATGCCGGGAAATCCCTGTCTACCTAGGCAGTAGAGCGTGACAGATTTTCAGAGGGCAGTTATTTATCGTCGTAGAGAAACACATCATCCACCTATAGGCTGTCTGAACTTGCTCTCCAGGTCTCTGGATCACGATGCCTTCAACGGAGTTGCGGCAAGAAACACACGCTGTGTAAACGAAGAGTGGCGAAAGGGCGTATACGAAAGTAAGTTGTATTTACAGAAGATACCACATGAGCAAAAACTGAATCGTTTATTAGCCTTGGTGGATATTAATGGACCACAAGCGTGGTGAAATTGATGCAAAGTTCAACTACGGATGAAATGTATACTCTTAGAAGCGCCATCTATATTGTGTCGTTTGACTCCAAACGCATCCTGTATTATAGATGTGGGTCTTAGTTAATTTACATAAGAAAATACTGATTCTGGATCGTATATTTTACATCGTTTAATCGTTGAGCAGTGTGCCAAAAAAATCAGACAAAGACACTGTGCACGATCGAACACGTTCGTTAATCTGACACCCTTCGGTTCTCGTCGTCAAGTCTGAATAGGCTCATTTTGCTGGCCACTTTCCAGAACGATTCCACCCCCTGTACCGCGGTCTCTGATTAAAGTCTTTGTCTGCCTCGCAGGATTTGCTACTTTGACCAGCCCCCTCGCACCAGCCATGACCGGACAGAGTCTGGAGGAGTTGAGTGGCGCCTACGAGGACAATGCCATCCGCATCAACGTTGGAGGGTTCAAGAAGAGACTTCTGTCCAACATGCTGTCTCGCTTCCCCGAGACCCGTTTGGCCCGTCTGCTGCTCTGCCGATCCAAAGAGTCCATACTGGAACTGTGCGACGACTACGATGACACAGAGAAAGAGTTTTACTTCGACAGGAATCCCGCTCTGTTCCCGTACGTTTTAAACTTCTACAACACCGGACGTCTCCACGTCATGGCGGAACTCTGCATCTTCTCTTTCAGCCAGGAGATCGAATACTGGGGCATCAACGAGTTCTTCATAGACTCCTGCTGCAGTAACGCTTACCACTGCAGGAAAATGGACACGGACCGCGATGACTGGGACGGCAGCGAGGACGGAGGGAGCACCACATCTTCTTTTGACGAGATCCTCGAATTCTACAACGACGCCACCAAGTTCGACAAGCAGCCCTTAGGGAGCGCCCGCCGGCGCATCTGGCTCATGCTGGATAATCCGGGTTATTCCGTAGCCAGCCGAGTCATCAGCATCCTCTCCATACTGGTGGTACTGGGGTCCATCGCCACCATGTGCATGAACAGTATGACGGAGTTTAGCTCTAGGGACAGCGATGGCCAGCTGCTGGAAGACCCCAGGTTCGAGACGGTGGAGCACTTCGGCATAGGCTGGTTCACCTTCGAGCTGGTGACGAGGTTCACCGTGGCGCCCGATCTCCTCCACTTCTTCGAGCATCCCCTGAACATGATCGACCTGGTGTCCATCCTGCCCTTCTACCTGACGCTCGTCATCAACCTGGTGGCTGAGAGCAGCCCCGCCCTGGCCAACCTCGGGCGCGTGGCCCAGGTGCTGCGCCTGATGAGGATCTTCCGCATCCTGAAGCTCGCCCGCCACTCCACCGGGCTGCGGTCTCTCGGAGCCACCCTGAAGAACAGCTACAAGGAGGTGGGTCTTCTGCTGCTCTACCTGGCGGTGGGGGTGTCGTTCTTTTCCGTGATGGCCTACACGGTGGAGAAGGAAGATACCGAGGATCTCTCAACCATCCCCGCGTGCTGGTGGTGGGCTACGGTAAGCATGACGACCGTTGGCTACGGCGATGTGGTGCCGGTGTCCATCGCGGGGAAACTGACCGCGTCGGCGTGCATCCTCGCAGGCATCTTGGTGGTCGTGCTTCCCATAACGCTCATATTTAATAAGTTCTCCCTCTTCTACAAAAGACAGAAGCAGCTGGAAATCGCCATGAGGAGCTGCGATTTCGACGAGGGGATAAAGGAGGTGCCTCCCTCCGTCAACTTGCGGAACTATTACGCTCACAAAGTGAAATCGTTCATGGCGAGTCTTTCCAACATGAGTCGGAGTTCACCCAGTGAGCACAGTCTGAATGAATCAATACACTGAGAGCGGAGGGAGGTGGCTCGCGGCCAGGCTTTCTGAGCCGACAGCCAAAATCAAGCGAGAGAGAGGGAGAGAGAGAGGCTTCGAGGACACGGTTGTTTTGTGTGGCACCAGCGAGGGGGGCAGGAGGAGCTGTCCAGCGTTCTGACGTCGAGGCTGAGCGAGAAAAAACGCGAGCGTGCAGAAAAGCCCTTCACTATCGTTCCAAAAGTTGTCTTTTTCTGAACTTAAACAGACGGTATCCCATGTGTTTGTTTGAGTCTCTGATAAAGGAGACCTACAGTGTAAAGCATCAATAGTGTTGGAGGTCATAGGCTGAATTTGTACCCTTGCTGTGCACTAGGGTGTTGTGATAATGTTCCAAAAAAGTATAGCTTTAATCGTGTCTTTTGATTCTCCACTGTTGTGCTGCTGTAACGAACCACGTTAAATATGCATTGTTATTATAATGTTGCACCTAATATACCTGTGTAACTGTTTGTACAATGTGTAAAAGAGTATACATTCAACCAGCTGTTCTTAATAAAGAGCACAAAGTGATCAGAAAAGATGGGTTGGGTGAAGATTTGATAGACACACCTGCTAACTGGAAATAAACCAAAGAACCAAATCCACGGTGACATCTAGAAGCATAGAAAAGCTCCACTGTAGCCGAGAGGGCCACAGCCGCCATATACTCCCAGTCAAACATCGATGATGTTGACACAGAGTCAGTCACGCGCTATTTATTATTTATTAAAGGTGACGAGGTTAGTGTGAACGGACTATGGGACCGGGAGCGGGGCAAAGGTTGAGTTAGGGGGCGGGTGGTGTGTGTGTGTGCGTGCGTGCGGGGGGAGGGGGGGGGGGGAGGGGGGGGGGGAGGTTTGCGCTTTCCACCGGGGTCCCCATGGTGACCTCTTGCCTACTGAGGTAAGATAATCCACCTGGAGGAGGATCAGAGAGAGTGCTCTCTGATGGAGCCCGACCTCACTTTTGTTCCATGAAAGCCAACGGTGTTAGGTTTGAATGACCCCCCCCCCCCCCCCCCCCCCCGCCTTTTCTCTGAAACAAGAATGAGCTTCGCTTTTGTCCTTCCGCCCTCACAATATCCACCGCCAACGCATCCGATCCGTGTGATGGAATTCTACTGTAGGCTGAATACCTGCAGATTGTATTTCCAGTTCTGCCCTCACATCACGCGTGCACGATCCTGTCATCAAGATTAACTGAAAATGAATCAGAGTACACGGAACACTCATCTTTTCAGGCCGACATGCGCGTAAACATTCTCCGACCAGCCGTAATGGGAAAATGGCTCCTAGACCGGCGGATAGGAAGGCTCTCTGAGTACAGTGTGGTATGAGAGCAATTTACTCCACAGTACCGGGTCCTTGTTATGGATACAACTCAGTGTTGTGATTCCTTGCCTTTCAGAGGACATGGCTGAGGAGAGGATGTTAGAAGGAAGAAAATGTGCAAGTTTTAAGCATTGATTTCTGAATTGTTATCGCGTTTTGATAAAAAATGAATAATAACACCACCCAAATAAACAGGTTCAAAATAGAAACTAATATTGAGCTAAAAGAGCACCAGCCATGGATTCATGTGAAGTCTGACATTCACAACAACAAAAAAAACACCAGAACCAATATACCTTCGAGGATCTCTGAGGAACACAAGAAATAACAAACTAATTTGGGGGAGCTAGTCGACTGCCAACGATCCTCAATTAGGTATGCGCTGTCTTATTTTAAATAGCACAATCCCTAAGACACGGTGCAAAGTTAATTCCTGAATTATTCATGAAAACCAATAAGTGAGGGGATCGACTCTGGAAGGCCGTCTGAATGAGGTGGAGGGCTGTCCAGACTGGCCTGGGGGATAATTACTCAGGAAGCTGTCTGGCTGGAGACAGAAAGGACAGATCACGCTGACCGGACTAGAGGAAGATGGAGACGTCTGTGTGTGTGTGTGTGTGTGAGAGAGAGAGTGTGTGTGAGAGAGAGAGTGTGTGTGTGAGAGTTTGTGTGTGTGTCTCACCTGTACCATTAGCCACTCACTGTGAAGATAAATGAATAAGTCTGCCTTTCTTTTCTCATGTGCCACACACACACACAATTACACACACACACGCACGCACACACAGCAGACGTTTGTTTAGTTATTAGAGGAGGAGAACACCAGATGTGTGCTGCTTGTCTCCTTTCTTCACAGGCGTAACAATACAGCGTTAAATATAGGAGAGGATCTGTCAGCGCTACTATCACCTGGAAATCAGAGCGAGAGTGAGAGAGAGAGAAAGAAAGAGTGAGAGAGAGAGAGAGAGTTTGGGAAGAGACAGAGAGAAGGAGTTTGGAGAAAGAAATAGAATAAAGAGGGACGCAGGGAGACAGAAAAAAACAAAGTTTAAAGAGGAGTGTGTGTTTGCGTGCGGGTGTGTGGGTGTGGGTGTGTGTGAAAGACAAAGATAAGGAGAGCCTGAGAAAGGCACCAAGACCCAAACAGAAACACGTCACAAAGACGGAAGCCCTGTTTCTCATGGAGCGGCCGTCCGCAAAGCAGCGGGAACGCGATGTTCCCTGACGCTCTCGTGTGGGTCGAGTCGGAGCCAGAGACTGTTTATTGTGTTGAGCTGTCGCTAATGGAGAGGTTACGCCAGCCAGTAGCAGCATGGCCGAGTTTCCAGGCTACTGAGGAGAGGTGCGGGCTCCGTTACTAAGGGTCCTCTGTTACCACACGCGACCATCTGCCTCAAAAGAGGAGAGAACGCCATAGCCCTAGATGCTCCCTCTCCCTGACTGCCTCCCACTGTCACATTAATCCCTTTTAAAAATATGAATCTTTCTGGCTATTATCCATGGAGTGCTGTTAACACCAATTATCACTCCATATATTCTAAGTGCGTGTAGATATACTGTAGGCGTCTATGTATAGAAAGCGGGTGTATTTATTTATGCCGCACCTATAGAAATCCTTCTGTGACTGAGCCCTCGATGTGTGGGAAGCAAAAAATAACACTGCTGTTTCGCACATCAAGCTACACTGGAACTTTGAGAAAAGCCTTTAATTTGTGTTTCATCCTGAGCCAGGTAGTCTGTCCTTCGATCCGGTTACATGAATTCAGCCATCTTTCTGAGGTAAATCGTTTTTGCTAAGTGTTTTATTCCCAGTGACTGGGACTGGACGTTGGAATACTAAGCTTACGACAGTTAATGTTTCTCCCAGAGCGGCCAGCCTCTGTGTATGAGTCATGGTTCTACTGTAAGTATAGATGTTTCGCTGCTTATCTAAGCCAGCAAAGTGGACAGAAATGTTCAAAGTGCATTTAGCTCCAGCACAGAGTAGTGGATTCATGGAGATTTCACGAGATTTCATGGAGATTTCACTTAAAAAGTCAGTAACCTGGAACACTTAATTTTTAGAGGCCATACAGACTGATACTGGACCTAAGCAGACCACCTTCCTCCCTCGCCTCCCCTCCTGAGGAAGAATGGAGGTGACAGCTTTTCCTCAACAGCAGACCCCTGACCCTGACTGGCTCCACAGAGGACAGCTAGCTTGTGTATTCCTGACGACGCTCCGGTTCAAGACCCGGCACGTCAATTAATGGTGGAGCGGCAGAGACCTGAGAGACCTGCTGAGTCTGATGCACTGGGCTGTACACAGAGAAAACACACCCTCTGCTAGGGGATGTCAGCTAATACCAGGGTGAGATTAGTCTCTCTCTCTCTCTCGCTCTCTCCCGCTCTCTCTTTCTCTCTCGCTCTCTTGCTCCGACTTTCTCTCGCTTTCTCTCTCTCTCTCTCGCTGTAGCTCTCGCTCTCTCCGACTTTCTCTCGCTCGCTCTCTCTCTTACTCTCTCTCTCTTTCTCGCTCTAGCTCTCGCTCTCTCTCTCTCCGACTTTCTCTCGCTTTTTCTCTCTCGCTCTAGCTCTTGCTCTCTCGCTCTCTCTCTCTCTGACTTTCTCTCGCTTTCTCTCTCGCTCTCTGACTTTCTCTCGCTCGCTCTCTCTCTCTCTATCTCTCTCGCTCTCTCGTTCGCCTGGGCAACTGTCTGATTTCCATGCTGAGATCTCTCCTTGATGGATCTCTCCAGCAGCAGTGTCTCACCTCATCAACAACACTGTAGAAGATCAAAGACCTGACGCCACAGTCGGACTCTCGCTTTCTCCTTCCTTCCTGTACATGTCACTCTGCGCACGGTAACATGGTCCACCCGTTGTTCGAAGCAACAGCGGTTCAGTTCCTGCGCCGCATCATCATGCGTGAAAGCTTTGTCAATATCTCCTTAATGAGCTGTCTCCTTGTCTCCACATTCATTCCATCAGCCCCTGCCTCATCCCTCCCTCCCCCATCTCTCATTCCTCCCTTTGTCATCCCTTCCTCATCTCTCTCCTCCTTCTCTCATATTTCTCTCACGCCACCCATCCCTCTTCCGGGATGCGTCGCCATCATCCATCCTCGGGAGAAAGCGAGGCCGCGTTCATCGCCAGCGGCAGTGGAGACTGATGATAATTGCCTGATTAGTTTTTAAATGAAGGCCTGGCACCGCGTCTGCTGTGTCTAATAGCCTTTTAAACCCACCTGGCGCTGCAAGCTGCATGAGCCCAGAACCTCTCCTCTGGCTCTGCCAGTCTGCTCACTGATACAGGGTCCGGAAGCCTAAATGAGCCTCGTCCGACACTGTGACTTGCCTGGTTTGTACCCCTGCATGTAAGATGGGGAAGTTCTGTCTGGAGTCTGTCAACACCCAGCAGGCCAACTTACATTTATTCATTTTCATCTATTATTCAACTTGTGATAATACGATCACAAAAACACCATGAAAAAAGGAAAGGATTCTCCAACTGATGTTTGTCGGTCGAAGCACGGCATATTAGAGTTCGTAAGTGTGCACAGGAGGAATAAAGAGAGACGGAGAGACAAAAGGGAGCGAAGGCTTGTGATTACAAGGTCTGAAGCCTGGAACAGGATTCTTCGGTTTACAGGAAGTAATCTATCAGGAAGCTCGTCCTCTCCATTATCGGGCCAACTCATTCCAGATGCGTCTCATCAACGGCACCTGTGAGTCAGCAAATCCACAAGCGGGAGAGCAGAGGTGGGAGACGGGAGGGGGGAGAGGAGGGAAGGGGTGGAGAGGAGAAGGAGAGGGGGAAAGCGGGGGGGAGGGGGGGGGGGCAGGACGGTGCGGAGGACAGGATGGGGGAGGTTGAAAGCAGAGGAGAATAGCGGAGGAGAGAGAGAAAAAAAAATACGGAGAATAAGGCTGCTGGCCTCCTCGCTCCGCTGACCAGGGACGGCAACAACAGGCTTGGGGGGGGATTAGACTAACTAAAGACTCAAGCCTTCTCGTTTAGCTTCATTACAGCTGCCTGTAGCCAGAGGTCGGCTTGTATGACTATACTTCCACTCGGCTGCACCTCCTGCGCGTTGAGGGAATGCTGAAAACGCTGAAGGGGGGCACTGAAGGAACGAATCAAACATCCCCACTAGGCTGGACGACCTAATGCGATGATTCATAATGATTTGTAAATGTGCTTATTCAATCATGCCCCCAGGACTAATATTGAAATGTGTTGTCACAGAGTGTGAAAAGAGATTTATTGAGAATAAAACACAGTTCTATTTATACTTGTAAATGTCTCAAATGTCTTGCAGTGCCTTGGTCACCTTGAGGGGCATATTGAAAGTCTAGCGTTGAATCGTAACAGTTCCATCTTGGGCAGCCGACCCACAATTCTTTGCAGCACGCCCAGCGTGAAATCTGACAGAAGCAGATGGCGCCTTCTGCTTTTTTCGTGGTTGTGAATACCGTGCCAGTAAAGCTGCTATGCTGTTTCCCAGTCTCACAGGAACGAACGCATCGTTTGGCTGAATCCATTGGCATTTCACAAGTCTGTCTATCAACGTCTGTCTGTTACTACAGCCTCAGAGCCTTGTTTTTTCACAGACTCCAGACCCTAACCTGTCATCTCTGATGCACCTGCCTCCTTCAGCAGCCCGTCTCACCTAAAGGACTCTCAGAAAAGCTAACTCTGAAATATCGTTCCAAACCTGAGGAGATTCTGTGTTAAAAACAGCGTCTAGTTCGTCTTAAGATAGATATGGCTCTCATCACTGAGGCCATTGCGGTGTGTGTGTGTATGCGTACACACAGAGACACACACATCCACAGATTTCTACATCCCAGAAATCTATTTCCCCAGGCTGCCCCTGAAGGTACAGAGTGCCCTCCAGACGCAGTGCAGAGGTGTATGAGTATCAGAGAAGGTAATGATGTTCTCTCACTGATGATAGAATTGTGTGTGTGTGTGCAACATGCTGCTGGCTCTCCAGCAGGGGTGGGGGGTGGGGGGGGGGGGGGGTAGATACGAAGCGGGTTTCTCTGACAGAAGCTCGCCATCCACGTTCCAGTTTGGGATGAGTGTGTGTTCGTGCATACTGAATTTCCCCCTTCAGCAAAAATACCCTCCACATCTCGGCTGAAGCCCGACCCACAATGACCCACCTTGGCTGGGAGCGAACGAACTGGTTCGCCCTCTCCGTCTGCGAGCTTGGCTCATCGACAGAGGACCAAGCAACGTCTATTAGCCCATTTTAGCAGAGCACCTGTGGAAACGTTTCAAATGAAGACAAGCTATTGGTGGAAGATGTGAAGTCAAACGCTGTGCTGACCTTCTGATTCACTCGCTTCCTGCTGCCATGTGTCTCGACCGGGACCAACTCTAAAGGACTCAGACCACCAACGTGACAGCAAAGCTTGGAATAGCTTAAAGCGGTCGTCACAACAACGCTAACCCATTTAATCAAACTAAGTAATGCAACTCAATGGAATTAGAATGATACCTAATGGGATTTCTCAGTCACGATGACCTCAGCTGCCCCCCTAGGACGGAATGGGATCTCATGCTGAGCGCAACCTGGAGATGTAATAAAGAACAATGTCTGTTCTGGACAAGCTAGTTACAGTACAGGCTCAACTTACCGTTGGAAAAGCTTTTAAAATGGTCCATTTTGATAATGAGCTTAATGCTCTCTCCTCTCTCCCTCTCTCTCTCTGTCCCTCTTATCCATTTCTCTCTTCCGCTGTCAGTCTCTCCTTATCTCTCTTGCTCACCCTTCTGAATTTCTCTTCCGCTCTTAACTGGCCAGAGAGACTGTGGATTTCTCAGGTCTGGGGTCAACACACACACCAGCATGTGCACATATTGACACGTACACACACACACACTGACACAGATATGCAAACACGCACACGCACACATACGCACAATTGATGGGAGGAGGGGAGCGAGTAGGCAATCGCTGTCAGTCCATGCAGCTCTGAAGGAGCGTGGATTAGAGACGTAATGGGTTGTTGCTGTAACATGTTTATCGACGTGCTCGCTGGGTCGGTCGCAGGAGGAACCGATGTCTGCGTGAAGGCCCTTTAATGACCAGCTCGCATGTCCAGGAGAAAGACCCGGGATATCGATTAGCTGCCTGGCTCACTTGCTGGGTAGATTGACTGGCTTGCTAGCAAAAGCTCGCTGTCGGGTCTGACTGTTCGAACGGCTGGCTTGCCGGCTGGTTCATTCACAGCCCAGATGAGTCATGGTAGCATTGTGAAGGAATGACGAGCTCCATTCGGTGGAACGGCTTCATAATGAAGCGAGCGTGTGATAAGAGGAGGTCCCTCCGGTGTTAAACCAGCTGGAGGCTGAGGCTGACTCTCCACACATCAAGCTGCCTCTGTTCCTCCACCCTTCATTCTGTTTCAGTTCCGTTTACATTGAGTCATTTAGCAGACGCTCTTATCCAGAGAGACTTACAGCAAGTACAGGGACGTTCCCGCCTGAGGCAAGTAGGGTGAAGTGCCTCGCCCAAGGATACAACGTCACGTCGACGCAGCCCGGGGTTCGAACCAGGAACCTTTGGATTACTAACTCGACACCCTGACCGCGCCACATGATTCCCTCTAGACTCCCTCTAGTTTTACAGAGAACACATCTAGTCGAGTGCCGTAGACTTGGAAAACGGCTTCCCGCCGCCATCGACATCGAGGTCCCTGGTGAGAAAGGAGTTTCGTCTCTCTGGGTGGAGGGTGTGTGCGAGCATGCAAGCAGTCAGTGTGTGTGTGTGTGTGTGCGTGTCAACGCTGCACGCGTGTGTCGATTGGCGTCAGTCTGGGAGTCGGTGAGGCAGTCACCCCCCCCCTCCCCTTTTTCTCCACAGTAACTCCAGGTCTGCTCAACCTTACAGACTGTATCTTGATTACATTTTTCATCAAAACAATGGCCTCATCCGTCGCCAGGGTGCCTGCGGCAATTCAATCATATCACTGGAGAAGATTTCACGCTGCGAGGTGCAACCTGCTTGTGAGTCTGGGAGGGGGGTGGGGGTCGGTGGAGGGGGGGCTGTGAATAAGGGGGGGGGGGGGCAAGGGGGGAAAGTGAGGGGGGGGGGCGGTTGCGGAGTTCAGCTGAAGTATCAAGATTAAACCAAAATTCTCGACACAAAGGGGGATGATTACGGCTTTTAATTCCTCGTGGCCGTGTTTTAGAGACGGGTGGAGGAAAGAAGGAAACAGATTAGCGGCGAGGGGGTGCTTTTGTTTACACAACTGGCAATGCGTAGCATACGCAGTAGCGGCATTGAAAAATCAAGCCCCTTCCGAGACCTGACGGTTCAGCTCTGAGGCCAGTTTGAAACAGCTTTCGTATCTGCCAAGAAAACATTTCCTACTCCCAGAACCCCTGAGATCAAAATACATAAACTACAAAATACATAAACTCTCAACATTTCAACCATGTGTTTGCACAGTATGTTGTATGTGTTTGCATGCATAAACGTGTGTGTATATGTGTGACTCGGCATGAAAGATTTCAGTTTATATTAAAAGTTTCCTTTCAGCCCATCCGAAGGTCTAAATGAGGGTAAATAAGCACATTCATAGAGTCTACCAGAGGACTACCCCATCACCACAGTCGAATCAATGCTACTCATTTTAGCTTGTTACCTTCAGGTTCGCTACTCTGCTCCTCTGAAGGCGAGGGGTGAAAGAGAGGCTAAGTGACTCACTGTTACTTGCCAGCCCACACAGAGACCTGGTGGGAGGAAGAGGAGGAGAGGCTGGGAGGATCCAGAGGGAGTGGAGGGAGATGGGGATGGATGGAGTGAGATGGGGGAGACAGCAGTAAGCTCCCAGCCAGTGGGAGCCAGGCTAGCAGTTAATCCCAGAGCTAAATGAGAATGAAAAAAAAAGCGTTGGCCAGACGGTCAGATCAGGTCCGGGGGATCAATATGCTATTAAAACCTTCAGACTCTGTCTTAGCTTTTCATTCTGCCTCCACCTTCACCGAGCTCAGACTCTGCCTCTTCCTCTGCTCCATGCTGCCTCTGTACCTGCCTCTGTCTCCCTCACCCTCACCGTCTTCCTCACCCAGCCACACCCCAGCATGCCTCTGAGAACAGAACGAGCCGCCTTCATCTCCCTGAGGGAACCTCAGAGACATCATCTCCACGCTCATGAAGGAGGAGTCTGTCGTGGGAGCCGATACTGTCTGATGTATGTGACACAGATTCATCTCAACCCACCCGGAGGAGGATGAGTCGCCACAATTTAGCGTTTCGCTGTTCCCTAGGAAACGGTCTCCCTTCCCTGGGATGGGCTGGGGAGCGTCTTTAGGAGCAGT
Organism: Protosalanx chinensis; assembly: GCA_030340685.1. Classification (NCBI taxonomy): domain Eukaryota; kingdom Metazoa; phylum Chordata; class Actinopteri; order Osmeriformes; family Salangidae; genus Protosalanx; species Protosalanx chinensis. The sequence continues at coordinate 13,499,954 of CM059322.1, read as the reverse complement.
CTGGGGGAAGGAGAGATGAGAGAGAGAGAGAAAGAGAGAGAGAGAGAAAGAAAGGGGGAGAGAGATAAAGGGAGAGAAATAGAAAGAGGAAGGCAGGGGAAGTGGGAGAGAGAGAGAGAGAGAGACGAAAGACAGATAAAGAGCCAGTCACTGCTGCTGATACGGCTCTCTCAGGCCACATCCACCCTGATCTGGAGGGGAAGACAATCCAGGAGACCAAGATGGTGGAAAGGAACAAGACAGGGAAAAAGAGAGAACATGTAGGACCGCTAAATGAGCTACACAGTGGCACTCAGCCACCTGACTCCCTGTTTAAGCAATAGGCAAAAACTCTGACGTAATGGAGAATGGGCGAGCAAGAGAATGCGTGTGAGAAAGTGAGCAGGGTTTACGCAACTATTGTGATGAATAAAATCCCCTCAAGTGCGAGGAATCCTATTTGAAATGATCTTTTCGGCATGCAAGAGTGTTTATATGCATGTATTCCGTGTATGAAGCGTTAGAGTGATTAACACACTAGAGTTCACTGACATCACAACGCCTCAACCCATCAATAAGAAGTCCACATAATGTACAGCTGAAGTCAACAGGACGCCCTCACCATCTGCACGAGCTCTGAACTGCTGCCGTGGTGAGGGAAGAGCTTGTGACAGGCGAGTCGATGCAGGTGTTTGTCCTCTATCTGCTCGTTGTCTCGCCCGTCTCCTCACCCGTGAAGGAACAGAGAGAGTCTGGCCAAGAGTCGAGCATTTATGACTCGACCAGTATGGAGGAAGCATCGAATTCAGTTAGCCTGGAGAGAGAGGGAGGGAAGGAGAGAGGGAGGGAGGGAGAGAGCATGAGAGAGAGCAGAGAGATGGAGTGGATGTGGGATTTATTAGCATTTAAAACAGCCTGACACTGGAGGGAGGGAAACCAAGGCAGAGAGAGAGAGAGAGAGAGAGAGAGAGAGAGAGAGAGAGAGAGAGAGAGAGAAAGAAAGCGAGACAGAGAGAGAAGCAGAGGTGCCAGTGGCCCATTATGAACCTGTTGTAATATATTTAACACAGTAGCCACCTCGGTGCCTCTCCACAGTTAAGCCCGCATTCAGCCAGCCTGGCTAGTATGAGCATCGCTCTGTTGAAAGACAAACCACCGTGACTCAGCCTACTTCCACCACTACTACTACTACTGGTACTGCATAATCAAAGGCAGTGTCAAGGGCTTCTAGAAAAGCTCTCTGTTATCAGGGATACACAGTCAATAGACACATCGCTGCTGCTGGCTGGCGCTCTAGCCTTGGCCGTCACACACAGGAAGTCTTGAAGCTTCAGGGGATTACAGAGAGCCACAGAAGGTGTGGTGAGCGGTGGGTACTGTGGATAAGAGGGGAGGAGGTGAGGAGGTGAGGAGGGGAGGAGGGGAGGAGAGTGAGGAGGTGAGGAGGGGAGGAGGGGAGGAGGTGAGGAGGGGGAGGAGGGGAGGAGGTGAGGAGGGGAGGAGGGGAGGAGGTGAGGAGGGGAGGAGGTGAGGAGGGGAGGAGGTGAGGAGGTGAGGAGGGGAGGAGGGGAGGAGGTGAGGAGGTGAGGAGGGGAGGAGGGGAGGGAGGTGAGGATGTGAGGAGGGGAGGAGGTGAGGAGGTGAGGAGGTGAGGAGGGGAGGAGGGGAGGAGGTGACACCGCAGAAACAGTCTTTTGTTTGTCTTTTGTCGTCCTCTTCCCTCTTGCAACGACAGATTTATATTTTTTTGTCTCTTTCTCTCTCCCTCTCACTTCTCTGGCGATGTTAGCAGAAAGAACAATTCTGTTATGGAGGGGGGGGGGGAGTTGAATAATCGAGCACCGGGAGAGAGAGAGAGAGAGAGAAAGAGGGAGCGAGAGAGCCCGAGAGCCCGAGAGAGCGAGCGCGAAAGGCCATCGGATTGAGTGTGGGGTGTGCGGTTAATAACAGACAGAAACAGGACAATGTGATCTCGGGTACGGAGCAGAAGCAGGAGTGGGCCAGGAGAGGGTCACGGGCGCTCCTCCAAACACACCGATTACCTCCTGTGCTGGACCCTCATCCCTCTGCTCACCCCCCTCTCCCCCCCCCCCCATGTCACACATCTCCTCTGACCCACTCTGGAGAACAAGGCTGACTCTCCCAGCCACCACCCAGCCACCCCATCCCTGTACCCCCTCCCCAACTCTCCAACACAGAAGCGGAGGTCCGTCCCAACAGTCCTGTATTCCCTCACCCCGCTCTCTATCACAGCCGAGTGTTGTCTTTGCTGCAGAAGGGCTGCCTGGCGTTGTTGACTTAGAATATAATGTTCCCTGAGCGTGAGTGTGTCAGTGTGTACGTGTGTGTGTCCAGTCTACAGCTCCCACAGTGACACACCGAGGTGTGTGATGTCCATTTCACACTATCCATCAAGGTGATCTGGAGAGACATGCTTTATGTGCACACGCACACACACGCACACACACACTGTGTAGGGACCTTCAGTGTGTCCAGGGGTATCATCACGAGGAACCAAGCTCAGAACTGCCCTAATGTCTTTTACACGCCATTCATCTCCACTGATTGCTCATTACTCCTGCTGATTGGCTCTGTGTGCAAAAACAACAAACAAAGCTATCTGAATCTAATGAACTCTGCGCCTGGGCGTTGCTAAGTAACGCCAGCATCACCGGCTAGGGAGGGGTCAGGGTGGTGCTGGGGGGTGCTGACTGCCGTCTGACCACCAGCCCCCCCCCCCCCCCCACACACACACACACACACACACACCCACCCCAGCCCTCCACCCCGTGAAGCATCACCCTTCTGGTTCTCTGCGGTTTGTTCCCAGCACCTCTCAGGGTTATTTGCAGGCTTGGTCAGGTACCCAGTCGGTTTCTGACCTCCTTGGAGGACACACACGCACACACAAACATTCACACAGAGGCACACACGAGCACACACACCTGCTGGTCCTTCCGGGGGGGGGGGGGGGGGGTTTACTGTTCCGCATGAACTCACACAACGCCTTCACTCAACAGGAAGGGTGAATGGTGTGGGACAGGAAGGGGCAGGGGGGGTGTCAAGGGGGGAGGGGGGGGGTGCAGGCCGACGGCAACCGCAGAAGAAGAAGAAAAACAAAGAAACAGGCGCACGGTTAGACGGAGCGAAAGAAAACGAACACACGCCGAAAAGCTAGAAGGGTGGCTTTGGCTGCCTGGTGCCTTGGAAATGCACAAAGAACAACCTGTTGTTTCCTGATTGGGCGAGATCCCACACCACGCTACGCCCATGCACACAAGGTGTTTGCGTTCCTTCCCCGAGTACCGAGAAAGAGACGAACGTGAGAAACGCAGCGAGACGAATCCTCCCACCCACAACCCCTCGTTAGGAAACACAAACACATTATCGCCTCTCCGCTCCACAGCTATTTTCTGCATTAGCCGCTAAAACGCGGGCAGTAAGTGGGGTGTGATAGCGTGGAGTGAAAGTGTGAATCCTTAAACCCAAGACCCCAAGTAGAGCCAGTGAACGGTTAATATGCTCACACCCCGCGTGTGCACGGAGAGAAGCTGACAGGAGAGACTGTGAGAGAGAGATAGCAAGGAAGTCGTTTTCTATGCAGACTTTTTTTTAATCGGCCTCACTGTGAATATACTCTGTCTCCCAGTGTCTCTGCCGATCTGTCCCTGGCGGCAGCCCCCCCCCCCCCCCCCCCCCCCCCCCACACACACACACACACACACTCTACACACACGCAGATACACACAGAGATAGATACACTGTCCACACACGGAGCCATACACACACACGCTGCAGGTAAAGGAAACTAGAAACTGTGATTGTTAGGCGGGGGTCTTGGGGGGGGGGGGGTCTTGGGGGGGGTCTGTGAAAGCTCTGCTGGCTGCCTGCTTCTGTACGGCTGTCTCCCAGTCGGAAATATTTACCTCCTCTTTCCCTGTACAGCCTGAGGGAGCACTCTGCCTGTGTGTGCGTTTGTGTGTCTGTTGGGATGTGGCCTAGTCTGCCTTCCAGTCACACTGTCTGAGTCTCTGATCTGCCGATGTGTACCAGTGTGTGTGTGTTCGTGTGCCAATGCGTGTGTCTCTGTGTGTCTGTTATTTTAATGATGTCTCTTTGTGTGTGTGTGTGTGTGTGTGCTTCCTATCCACTGCAATAAGAACCTTCTCCAAATAATCACTTAGACAGATGGCGTTTCCCGGCTTACCGACAATGGACGTGTCTCGTCCTCAGCTATACTTCGCAACCAATCAGACGTCAGCACCCTCGTGTCACGCGTTGACACTCTGTTTCCTGTGAAAGCAGACCGTAGCTCTGACCTTCAGAGCTTCAGACGCGGTATCTTCCGGAACAAACGCAGCCCCTGTGTGGTGACATCATTCCTTTTTCCCAGAATTAAAGGTGTGTATGGTGTGATCTCTGTCATGGTGGCCGGAGTCGGTGCTTTATTGATCCGTGACTTTGTAACGCGCGGGAAGTGGAATTAAGATGAAAAAGCGCTCTGAATGTGTGTGTTTGCCACAGCACGCAAACATTGGTTGGTATTGCGTCCGATATTATATAGATATAGATATTATGAAATATTGTGACAATAAAGTGTGTTTCAAACTGAGTTTATGATTCGGAGGAAACTTCCTGACGTGGCCACACCCACACACAGACTGTACATGTCCCCTAAACGCCTTCGCCTACACGTTGATAGGTGCCTCTACGCAACCTCGGTGTTCCACGTGGAGGCATGCGAAAACACACGTTAAACGTCGAGAAGGAAAATGCCATAAAAGAACCTCATCCTCTTCCCAAGCTGTGTGTGAAACGCACAACTGAACTGTTCTGCTGGCGATCCACTCAGGGTCTGGGAGTTTGTGCGTCTTGTTGCGTGTCCGTCTGCTTGTGTGTGTGTGTGTGTGTGTAACTGCGTGTGCGAGCGCAGGTTTAACTGGCCCTGCAATGCTCGTGAAGGCCAGGGAAGAACCTCACCTGGAGGTAATAAGCCCGACACATCCATCCCTCCTCCCCTCCTCTAGTCTCTCCTGTCCGCTCCTCCGCCTCTCTCCTTTCTCTTCTCCTCCCCTTCTCTCCTCGCCCCCCGCTCCACCGTCCAACTCTCCTCTCCTCCTATCGGCTTCCTTTAAGTCTGAATCAATCCCCCTTAGTTTTGGCAGTCACTCGTTGTGATTTATACCTCAGATTAGGACCTTGTAGAGAAATACAGTCTGGAGTCAATCAGACCTGCTCTCTCCTCCCTGGGGGACAGACAATCCTCCTGGTAGCTTTCTTGGTCAAGGTGAAACTGCAAACCTCTATTTTAGCCTGTCTACATGCCGTGCATGAAGCAAGGTCTCTCTCTACACAGCCCTCTGACAGAACAAAACCACAAGGCAGGAAACATTCAAATCAATACTCGGTTTCGATGAGACAAGACTCGAAAGTCCAATCTTCTAAAAAACACAAGTTGGGGATTTTTCAGGGGAAGGTGGCTGGATGCCGAGTAAATAAAGGAAAGGCTTCTTAAACGACAGGAGGTGTTTCAGCCTCAGCCTCTGGAGCTGGGCTGTGTTTGTTTCTACTCTGATCGGACTAATGGCGCTTCGTCTAATTCTGACTGTGAGTTTGAAACCCCAGCCCACTTTCCTCCAATTAAATGTGGAATTAAGTCATCTGTCCTCCAAATAAACAGCGTCAGTCGGAGCACTTGTCTGCGAGGATGTGGGTGGCGTGGTCACACGGTGAAGTAACTTGTGTTTTCCCTAAAAGACTGGAAGAGAGTGGTGAGTTGTTCGTGTTGCGTAATGCGCGAGTGGGACGCTCCAGCTATAGGCTGAGTGGGTCATTTGGCAGCGGGTAAACAAACTTTACTTTGCATCACCGTCGGTATGCTATGGGAACTCGATTGGCCGCCCCCCCCCCCCCCACCCCTTTTGCAAGCTTCCACAGAACAAAGGAAATCGTCTTTGGAGAGTTTGTTTCCTTTTCTCGCCTCTCTCCCTCTCTCTCTCTGCCTCTCTCTCTCTCTCTGTCTATCATCTGTTTCTCCTTCTCTCCCACATTCTTCCCCCACCCCCACCTCCTCCTTTTCCCTCTCTCCACCTCACCCCCCCTACCCCCGCCGCCTCTCCTTTCCACCTCTCATCTATCTTCCGCAGGGACGTGTTAGGCTCCCCTCCACTCCTTTCGCTGCCCACGCTGACCCATCATGCCAGGGCACCTCTGCTTCACCCATCACTGTCAATTAGCAAAGTCCTGGCTCCATCCCACTCTCTCCAGTCCCTGTGCCACAGCCCTGAGCTGTGGACCGATGACATGCTGGAATAGAATGGAGCGACAGTGCCCCCTAGCGGTGGACCGATGCTATCGTCCACAGGACGGCTGTGGGCTCAGGGGGGCTGAGAGTGGAATGCTAATCGCAAGGTGGGAACCCTTGCTTTCATCAATGTGCGTTGTGTGAGGAAGTCGGTATGCTTGTAGCTATTCAGAGGAGGATGTGTAAACATCGCTGAGCCACACGTTGGGCTCGATGCCTGCGCTGCAGTTTGAAAATGACTGGCTGACGTATCTTTCAGTCCGTCCAGTCCATGATGTACCAGGGTATAATTGCCCTTCAGGATCACTTCATCACCCGTCTAATAAGACTTGGAAATATGGCTGGGTGTTTCTGACCAGGCTGGGCGCTGGCGGGGTCTTGCGGGAGATTCCAAAACAGGTTCATCGTAACAGTATCCATGCGTCCGTTCTGCTGAAGTCCAGTTTCCCCTCGGTCATCACGTCTAAACGCGCACGCACGCGCGCGCACGCACACACGTGGACAGAAGCAGCCTGTTTGATTCGACTTTATAGTGGTTGCAACCCTCTGCTCTTCCTCAGGAGGAGTTCGGGCTCATTTCTCTCACAGTTTGATAGCCCCTCTCTCTCTCCCTTGCTCTGTCTCTCTCTCTCTCTCTCCCTGTCCCTCAATAACGTGCTTCGTTTCCTCTGACTTTTCCTCGTCCTCTCCTTTTCCCCTCTCTCCCCCGTGATCGTTCCTCCAGTCAGCCCTGGTGTACGTGGGACGTGGGACCATGATTGATGAGTCTCCCGCTCTCTCTCTATTTATCTTCTTCGCTTTCACCCCAGCTCTCTCTCCTCTCTCTTCTGCTCCCCTCCCTCCCCCCGCCCTCCCCCCTCTCTCTAATGTGGCAGAGCCTAAGTCCCGGCGCTGCCCCATCAGGAGCGTGTGCCAGGGACTGCGAGGCGCTGGCACCCCCTCCGCCGCCACCCAGAGGCTGGGGGCTGCTTCATCAGGCGACCCCCCTCAGGGGACCAGGCTGATTACCTTCCGCCTGCCTGTGACGCTGCTAGGAAAAAACATTTAAAGGACATTAAAGCGGCTTGGATCCCACTTCAACATGGGCCCTGAGGAGGCGTGAAGAGAGGGGTGTGTGTGTGTGCGCGCGCGTGTGTGTGGTGGCACGGCTGAGCTGTGATAATCATAATGATCCGAGAAGATGATGATGAGGAGGATGATGAAGAGGACGTCACGGCAGCTTTAGAAGTGTCTGAGGCGTTGCTGACGCAAGATGGAGGCAGATGAAAACACAGCTCTTCTATCAGGAAGCTGCAGCCATCCATCAGGACCACACTTTCCAGATCTTTGGGGAGGCGGGCGGGGGGGGGGTTCAATTCCACACCTCCCTAGCCTCCTCAATCCAACCTCCCATCGCCTCTCCCCCCAGTAAAAGCACTACTCTGGTGGCTACTCTGCAGTCCTGGGAGGGGGGGGGGTAGAAGGTGGAGGGGGAGAAGAGAGGGAAGGAGATGGAGTAGAGAGGTAGAGGAGGATAAGGGTGACTTCATCACAAGGCTCACTCACACAGCGCTGTGGAAAAGTAAAGTTCATGTTGACTGAACCAGCACTAGCAGTAGCCCAGAACCAGAACTGGTTTTCATTGGGTTCAACTTGAAACTTGATAGAACCGGTTTGCTTTTCCACGGTTTCCCACAAAATAACTGGTTTGTGACCGGGCACCAACTCTTTACAATCCCCCAAACTGTGCTGGTGGACAGGGAGTGGCAAAACATAGGGCCTGCGTCTGGCTCTGGGTGTGGGACTGCATACTTATACCTGGAAGTAAAATAGGGGAAAAAAAGGTTCCATATTGAACTTGGTGTGTGGCCTTTGATTCGTTCAGCTCAGAGACACCCGACCCCCAGCCAATGACTGAGGGGGAGCGCAAATCAATTAGGCTCACATGGCACTTAGCAATTAGCTCCAGGAGGTCAGAGAGAAACATTTCATGCTACTCCAAACCGCATCCACCTATCTCTGCGATCCTATCGCATTAGAGCGCCTGCGCCCATATTCAAACTGGCACGGAGGAAACCAGGTCCATATTACTGCTAATTGTTCATTTCCAGAGGAAGCCTGGGTTTGGAAAAGGCACTTCCAGGACGGGGATTTTCTTAAACAAGCAGGGGCTTAAAAAACACGATCACATCTGGGATGCAGAGAGAGAGAGAGATGGAGGTACGGAGGGAGTAAGAGAGGGAGAGGTAGATTTAGAAACTAATGGGACAGTAGGAAAGGAGAGCGAAATAATTGAAAAAGAAGAGAAAAGGAGAGAGAGAGAGAGAGAGACGGTGAAGAAAGAAGCGGAGAGCCGCGGAGAACTAGAGAGAAAGAGAGAGAGAAAGACGGAGACAGAGGCAGTTCTGTGATTGTCTGATTGCAGGGTTCTCAGCTTGTTCCACTGGTGTCTGGTTTCCTTTCCTCCTGCCAGCGGCACAGAGAGGTAGCAGCTTCAAAGGTACAGTACTACACGCGCACACACACACACACACAACACACATGCACAACACACACGCACGGCACAACACACACACACGCGCACACACCCACCCAACACACATGCACACGCGCGCGCACCGCACGCACGCACACAACACACAGACACACAACATGCACGCACACACACACATGCACGCACACACACAATACACACTCACACAAACACTCACACACTCACACAAACACACATGCACACAAACACACAACACACCCGCACACACACACACAACACACATACAACAAACACATGCACATACATACACGCACACGCACACACTCTCCTTTTAGCAGCTTCAAAGCGAAGCCAGGCTGAATGCATTTCCATAGCAAAGTCCTCGACTGTGAAAGCGCTTCGTTCACCGATGCTACTGATCACAGGCCTGTAGCCTCCAGCCTGTGGCCCCCAGCCTGTGGCCCCCAGCCTGTGGCCCCCAGCCTGGCCAGGCCAGAAGAACAGGAGGAACCAGGAGCGCTGTCTTATTAGCAGCCTCCACGTCACATGACACGAGCGAGAGAAAACCTGTGTGTTCTGGGGGATTCGGTCAAACCACATCAGGAAGTCCAACCCAGCAGTGGTGGGTTGTCACCGCTTACCGTGCGCATGGTTTCCCCCTATCGATTCCTCCTGTTCGTCCACGCCGGGTCTTGTTCGGAGGGGAGAAGGCCGACACAAAGGCGATCCTGTTTGTACAGCTGGAGGAAGAAGATTGGAGAGGGAGCCTTGATTGAACATGTGGTTCACCATGTAAAAAAAAAGAATTCACCTCAAACTTGACCTCCATCTCCCATCATTTGGCAAGTCTGGTGGTTTGATTCAAAACACACCTTTCAATTTTACACCTCGTAGTCACTGCCCGAGGACGCATGCTCGATAGCACGCGCGCACACACATGCAAGAACGCACGCACACACACACACCAGTTGGGCAACTTGGGACCAAGGCTGCTAAGCACAGCCAGATTCCAATCAGACGTGTGACTATTGAGTTTCTAGCTGCAGGTAACTTCTGATTGGTCGATCCGTATCTGCTACATGTTAACGGTGAGTTCTTGTTGACAGCTAACCTGTGTGTGTGAGGGGAACAGGGACCGCTGCGCAGATCCTACATCTCAACTCGTCCAGCCTTAACAGTAGTGGAGCTCTGGTTTCAGCTTGCACGTCCTGGCATAGACCCCCTCAGGGCACAGGGGGGCAGTATAGGGTTAAATACCCCCCCCTCCCCCACACCCCCCCACACCGCCCTCCCCCACACCCCCAACCCAGACACACACCACCGGGGAGAGCTGCACGCTGCCCGGGCTAACAATAGAACGTCTGTCGAGTTCTAGAAGTGGAGCTGTCGTCACCTTCTGAGAGGAAATGTCAGGATTCTAGAACTCTCTGGAGCTCTGGGGGTCTGGGCCTGGTTCTGCCGCTAACAGCCTCCCCAGCGCTGCCATGTCCAGACCTCCTCCGGGGCTGGTGCAGGTAAGACATGGGCCCACGCCGGGCAGCCTGTTTGTACAGGCTGCAGAGAACACGCTACCTAAACACAGAACTAGAACATGAAGAATTGAGGGAGGGAGATACCAGACATGCCAAGGTTAAATTAAGGACAGACCTGGGACACTGGGCCCTGGGACTAGCAGGGACATGGGGAGTGTGTGTGTTTGATACATGAGTGTGTGTGTTGGATACATGAGTGTGTGTGTTGATACATGAGTGTGTGTGTTGGATACATGAGTGTGTGTGTTTGATACACAAGTGTGTGTGTTTGATACATGAGTGTGTGTGTTTGATACATGAGTGTGTGTGTTTGATACACGAGTGTGTGTGTTTGAGACATGAGTGTGGGTGTGTTTGATACACGAGTGTGTGTGTTTGATACAGGAGTGTGTGTGTGTTTGATACATGAGTGTGTATTTGATACATGAGTGTGTGTTTGATACACGAGTGTGTGTTGGATACATGAGTGTGTGTGTTTGATACACGAGTGTGTGTGTTTGATACACGAGTGTGTGGGTTTGATACATGAGTGAGTGTGTGTGTGTGTGTGGTTGAGTGAGTTTTGGACTTTGTGTCACGTCCTCTGAGCAGCTTTGTCTAGGTGCTCGACTGTAACAACACCAGCAGGTGTCCCATCCTGGCCCGGCCCGGCCTGGCTTGATTTGGCTCGGACGCAATGGAAAGCAGGTGTCCAACCCCGGTCTGGGGACAGATTGAATTAATGTGCGAAAACAGATGACTCCATAGGCTTGTCTAGCTGCTGTGACAGGCCTGAGTCCCAACCAACGCCGAGCCGGGTCACCTGACACCGCTGAGAGGTACTATCCACACATATTACTCATGGAACTATGGGAAAACAACCCTGCGGGGTCAAAGGTGAGGGGGGGAGGGGGGATGACGTTTGCTTAGAATCACCTTGAGATCTCATTAAGCCATAATGGGCCTGTTCTCAGTGGCCAGATCCTGGGGTATTAGCATGACCTGCTACACATTGAGGAAATGTTTTGTCTAATTGGAAGCGATGGAAGTCAACACACACACACACACATATGCACACACGCACATTAATGCACACACACACATTATGCACACACACAGATCCCACCCTTGCATGACATGCCAGGCAGTAATACCATCTCCCATTTCAGGATTAGGCTGATAATAAGGCTGCTCTCTCCAACATCCACATAGCTCCCCACTACCAGCCTTGAACCAATCTGACACAAACAGCACAGAATAGATCCCCAACCCTAACAACCAGACAGATACAGAGCAGAAACCTAACCCTGTAGACCAGACACATATAGAACCATAACCCTGTAGACCAGACACATATAGAACCATAACCCTGTAGACCAGACACATATAGAACCATAACCCTGTAGACC